>RJVU01025666.1:276377-317616 GCA_003731715.1 Anabarilius grahami
CATTCCATTGGTTCAGTGACTTCAGAGGTTATCCCTAAGGACTGTATGCGCTTAAGCTCCTTTTCTACCTTAGAAAACAGGGGAAAGGGAATTCTACGAGGGCTGGCCAGACTTTAAGGAGTGGCATCTGACTTAAGTTCAACTTTCACTGATTCACATTTAAGCAAGCCAATGTCTCAATAGATATCATCATAGTCTGTAATTTCATCCACTCTCTGTACTAGGCCCATCTTACAAGCAGTGGTTCGACAGAGCAAATTGTTAGAAAATGGCCCATCTACAACAAAACAATATTCCCTTTACTTTGAGTATTTGTTAGGAATTTTCCCATTCAGCTCACTTTTCCCCCAGGAATTCTCACGTTTATACTGCTTTTGTCCAGGGGAGGGGACCCTTGTAAGCTCTCATATGTATAGTGAGACATGATGGTTATGTCAGCCCCAGTATGAATTTTGAACTTGAGTGATTTGTCCTGTATAGGCAGAGTAATGCACCACCTGTCCTCAGAAGCAGACTCATTCATTACAGACCAGAGGAAAAATGTATCACATGTCTCAGTATCACACTACCCGCTCTTTGACATTTTTCGTTTTACATGCAGTGGCAAAATGTCCCAGTTTATTGCATCTTCTGCATCGCTTATTACGTGCGGGGCAATTATTCTCTCTGTATGTGCGATTACAATGCACGCTGTTTATGGCTCCTTTCCTCTTACCACCATTCATATCGCGCTCACTTGAGCAGCTGCTCCTCCGCTCGCATCTTGGGTTTTAATGAGCTCAGACAGCTGCGCGATCTGGACCGCTTTGTCCAAAGTCAGTTCAGGTTCCATTTGTAACCTTAGACAAATGTCAAGATCAATGTCTGAAATGTTCCTATGACGACTTCTTCCCTTAAGACTGATTTATACTTCTGCGTCGGACCTACGCCGGAGCCTCTGCACATAATGCACATCTAGCCATGGATTATCCTGCTTATTCTATGGTCATTTTAGTGTTGGGCGATATGTATATACATTAATATACAGCACTGATTAAACTGACTTGACACCACCTTTGCATTAAACTGTTTTATTGCACACCTTCCAGCCAATCAGAATAGAGTATTCAGACCATGGTATAATTTTGTATGGCATCTCCCTCCTACCTCTAAAGATGTCAAGTACTTCCCATCATGGTCCCTGAAGGAGCGTTTCATGAAGGTTTGTGTTGCCATGAGGGTGAAACGCTGGTGTTCAGAGGTGATTTCATTCAGTTCCAGGGGAAAGGAGTCCTTGAGCTTCTCCATTCCACTCTGGTAAACCTCAAGCCCCTCCTGCAATGCAGCTTCATTCTCAATCATTGACATGGCGATCACAGCATTCTCCAGACACGGCACAGCCCCACTGGAGATGGTGTCCGCGTACATTTTCGCAAGATGACCCAAAACTTTAGGGAGGCACAGGGGTAAAATACAAGAAATTAAAAAATGAAAAAATAAAAGCATGCTGGCTGCTTACAGAGTAGCAAATGGCAGGTGATCTGGTTAACGTAGTGGCTTCATTCCTGAAGCTGTTTTATATTTTTCAAGCATCATGTCATGAAGATGTTCCTGAATAAAATGTACAAAAACAGGAAACACTGCCCACCATAAAACAAAACTCACAGTCCAAAACATTAAGAGACTTAATGATTTACCTCTGCCGGTGACCGTGTATCCATCTTTCAGATTTTTCACTTGGCTCTGGTCAAAGATAAACTGGCAGAAACGATCAGTGACCTCGAAGAATTTTTTTGAAATCTCAGCTGGGTCCAGTGTCTCCAGATAAGAGACATTGTCTGGATGGGTTGGGAATGGGAAGGTGAAACATTTCCGTGATGGGAAATATTTACGAATGCACTCTCTTGGAAGGTTGTATTTATTCACTTGACTCGAGTTACCTTCAAGAGAACAACACAAAGATTTCCTTCAGTCAAATGATACACACAGTGTACAAAATTAAATCTTTAAATTGAAAGAAACTGTAAGTATCAAATTGATGTTAATGATAAGTGACTTTAGATATCACAGTAGGTAAACACAGGAAGCTAAAAATCAGTTATTGGAACTGGCTAGGTTTTGTTTGCTCACGGAAAGATTAAGCACATATCCATAATCAAGCTGCACAATGTGATAAAGCAGTTAATTAAATAAACTTTCAGGCTTTAAATATTACCTAATTTTAGCCTCAGAGCAAACTCTAGATATTCATCCTCTGTTACGTCTTGGCCATTGATGTTTAGCTGCAGAGTGAAGTCCCTCACAGCCCAGATGAATTTGGGGAAGAACTTCACAAACTCTGAATCATCTACAACTTCATCAGGTGATTTGATCTTGATGTACTCTGTTAACTCAGTGACATATCTATTTAGTGTGAGTTAAAGAACAGTTATAGATTCACTATGAGCCATGGACCATATATAAAATCAGTAATCTCGAAAGAGAACAGAGTTGTTATTTATCAAACGTAGATAACGGCCAATATAGATATGAAGGCCATAATGACATTGAGTCTTTGTAATTTAAATGCATGAAAAACTTTTTGAAATATAATCTGCAAGCTCTAAAAGTAAACAAACATAGAGGAATTTTGACTACACTTGTTGCTTAATCCCGGCAACATAGTATGCGGCAGATGCATGTTCATTATTATCAAACTTATATATTTATGTATTAGTGCTGTCAAAATTAGTGTGTTAGCACATGCAAATATTTCATAGAGACATCAGTACCAGTATTAATATCAGTGATACTGGTCTTCATTCATAAAAAAAGATCCCATTAAACAAATATTTAAAATAAACTGTCTATAAATTGTTTCTACATTATTTTGGAGAGTAACTGAAATTATTACAGTATAAAAAACTATTAAAAACTCCAATGATTTTAATCATGATTTATCGCGATTACAGAAAACATGTTTTTTAATCAATTGACAGCACTACTATGTTTTCTTGTTAGTTTTACAAAAAAAATACTTAAAGTTGAATTTACTTAAAATATACATGCACCATTTTTGCATCAGGCTTTTTAAGTAAATTCAACATATAATTTTTTATCAGTGAAGAATATTTCTATAGGTGACAATGAAATTCAAATTATGATCAGAAGGATACTGCAGTTCCTCTATGGCCCTGTTGTCAATAGTTCCTCGGCTGTTCAGCACTAGAGTGCTACTCAGAAGGACAGCCAGAGAGAAGATCTTGGTGTCATGCTTTGAGTCTCCCTGAGGATATAGGATATGTTGATTTGACATGAGACCCATAATAGAGACACACAATGCCTGAGATTTTATTGAATGGTGCTCTTAAGAATGATCTGTGAATGTGAGATTGGTGTACAATATGATATTAAAGATCCTGAAGATTCCTGAAGATTGATTTTCATATTGGTTTTATCACTAATATCATACACCACAGTTCATTTCCATCTGAACTGTGGATGGAGAGTTGCTTCTGCATCTTTGTCTGTATACAGACTTTCTCTTTTTTCTTGCCCTGATACTATAACTATAACTAAAGTCATCACTACAGTACATTCATTCCCACAATACCCAGCATCGGCTCTGACTCTTGTTCAAACATTCTGGGATTGTTTGTAATGTTAATAGGTTGTGGTCCTAGGATCAAATTTTGTAGCATTCCGGGCCCAACTTGCATTGGCACAGAAGACTCTCCAGCAATTTATGGAATCAGAGTTCTGTTTGAATGGATAAATAAATAAATAGACAGACTTATACTATATGATGAAACTAATTTGGCAGTCACCTTGTCCGTGTCTCCGAGTCCCTCAGTGTCCAGCAGCACCAGAGTGGTTCCTGCTTTAGTGGGGTGATCCACACACCACATCCAGATGCCCTTCGTCTTGGACTCAATGGTGCTGCCCAATGCAAACCCTAAAAATGGCACACAAAAAAAATGACTTGCATGTAGGGCTGGACAATTAATCAAAGTAAATTTAGAACCTTTTTCAGGTATCTGAAAGTATTAACAGGTTTTTTAATCCTGTTAATACTTTCCCCTTAAAAACATACTACCGCATGTAGTCACGTGACTCCGCCCTGTCCAGTCAGCGGCATGGAAGCAACATGGAGGCAAACGGCGAGCCAACACACACAGATGGCGCACGAGTGGTGAGCCCTGAAGTGAGATCACTTTTACTTGTGTCTTCACTAAACTAGGCTTGCCAGTTTGGACCAAAGACGGGATGCTGGAGTGGGGAAGTATATATTTTTTTGCTGTTGTTGTTGTTTGGTGTATTGTACTGTAAAGTATATTAAGGAATAAATAAAATGTGCAAATGTATACATTTGTGTCGTTTGTTGTGTTTTTTAAGGGGGAGAACAAAGAAATATAACTTATTACCATTTTTTGTAGTATTGTTTTGAATTTATCTCACCAGTGTGTAAGACTATGTTGTAGTGTGTGTGTGTGTGTGTGTGTGTGCGTGTGCTTTAAAGCTTGTGTGTCATGTCTGAGGGCAAAGTTTGGTTTTTCACCTAGATTGAATGGTTTTGAGTGGAGAGTTTCATTTTGACCTAAAAAAAGGAAGTTTGGGGAATTGGGTGAGAAGTTATGGATTTGTGTTTAGAGTTTCGAGAAAAGGAGGCATAATTTCAAGAAACGTGTTTAAAATGTTCAATTAATCAAGATTGTGATTTTAGGCCATAATCGTCCATCCCTACTTGTATGCATGTAACTGAATGATGTTTGTCTTAAAGGTGCCCTAGAACTCTATTTCACAAGATGTAATATAAGTCTAAGGTGTCCCCAGAATGTGTCTGTGAAGTTTCAGCTCAAAATACCCCATAGATTTTTTATTATACAATATTTTAACTGCCTATTTTGGGGCGTAATTAAAAATGCGCCGATTCAGTGCGTGGGCAATTCTAGGGCACCTTTAAGCTTTTGGATGGTATCAGCACTGCCTGTGTATTTCTAACCTGTTTGATGTCCTGCGAGGCGATTCATCAGGTAGGACTTCCCGGTGCGGTAGAGACCCACCACGGCCACCACCACCACTGGCTGCTGGATCTTCTGCAGGATCTGTAGAGCTGACTGCTGCACACACAGCTTCCCATCTGACCCCGTGTCAATCAAGCATACTGGTTTGTCCATGATCACTGGAAAATACAGCTGTCAAACAGATACACACATTTAAAATCATTTAAGTAACTGCAGTATACTAGAAGTAAAAAGTTAAGATGGGTTGAGAAATATTATATATTGATGAAATATTATATATTGATGAAGGAACGTCACTTACCCTTTTGCTTTACTTAACTTCAGTAGCTCGATCTGAGTTGTATACATGTTGTAGTTTTCTGACATTATATCTGTATGTCTTAGACACACCTTTAGTCCAACCCCTTAGTCAAAAGTAAGTTAGGGGATGTCCCTGGTCTTTCAGTATCTTTGTGGTTATTTTTGTGGCTCACTAACATCCACTTTTATTGGCAAAAGCCATGTGCAGTTTAACTCTTGGTTACTTTCACTTTCAAAATGAGCAACTGCAACATATGTCAGCATATACAAGAAACGTGGAGTCTTCCCAGAATGTCCAACCACATTGTCAATCACTATGTTTACATGTGCAATTATTTTTAATAATCAAAGTAAGGTCTTAATCGCTCAATCGTAAGACTCAAGTTGACACAGTGTTCATTATTCTGATTATTCTCTAATAAGTATAGTTATACCAAACTCAGAGGCATACAGTATGCATGTTACCTGCCATTGTTTTAATCTACTCACATCAAATTCAAACTACTTTTTTATGGACGAACTGGATATTTTTCAGCGCTGTGATGAACATCGCAATGCCGGGTTTGTCTACCCTGCCATCGTGTTCTTCGTCTGCATAAAGATACGGAGCAGAGACTGTGCAGTGAGTTGTGTTGACAGAGTTTAACGAGTTGGAAAAGGAAAAAACTTCAAAATAATGTCACAGAGTTCATTCATGAAGTTGTGTGAACAACACTGGGCATTCCTGTAGAACCAAGCACATGCTCACTTTGGTCAGAGCAGTAATAATGAGATTAAGGTGTTAACATGCCTGTACATGCCAGAGTAAGTGCAACTCTCGCTCGTCCTTGGACGAAGGAAGAATGGAGAGAGTAATGACCTGTGCTCTGAACGGAGTGGAGAGCACCTTATGCACATATTCATGTCTTGGTTTGAGGACAACTCTACAGTCGTTTGGCCCAAACTCAAGGTCTCCCACTCACTTGACTGATACTAGGGCAAGCAGGAGGGCAGTCTTCAGCAAGAGGGGCCGGTACTCCGCCGGCTAAAGTGGCTCATAGTGTGGACCCCTCAGGGCCCTGTCGACAGGTCCCAAGTTGGAATAATAAGGGGGCAAGGTGAGGCGGGTATTATGGTCCCCTTCAAGAATCACTAAGTCATTCCTGCTAAGAGTTCAGTACATGGAAATGACATACAGTGAGTCTCAAACTCCATTGTTTCCTCCTTCTTATATAAATCTCATTTGTTTAAAAGACCTCCGAAGAACAGGCGAATCTCAACATAACACCGACTGTTACATAACAGTCGGGATCATGAATATGCACGCCCCCAATATTTGCATATGCCAGCCCATGTTCAAGGCATTAGACAAGCCAGTATTAATGTCTGGATCTGTGCACAGCTGAATCATCAGACTAGGTAAGCAAGGACAACAGCGAAAAATGGCAGATGGATTACGCGATTAGACATGCTGCACGACAATCACTTAGTAAAGATCCATTTTGAGGGTTATATTAGCTGTGTGAACTTTGTTTATGCTGTTTAAGGCAAGCGCGAGCTCCGGGGGCAGGGAGCACGAGATTTAAAGGGGCAGCAGCCTGAATCGGCGCATTTATAATGATGCCCCAAAATAGGCAATAAAAAAAATAAATTAAAAAAAATCTATGGGGTATTTTGAGCTGAAACTTCACAGACACATTCAGGGGACACCTTAGACTTATATTACATCTTTTGAAAACACGTTCTTCGGCACCTTTAAAGCATGGTTCGCTGCTATGGCTGCCCTGTAAACTTTGAGCGTGTAAGGGGTGCGCCTTTTGTCCAGCAGCTCCTGCAGGAAAGACAACACCAGTGGGGTCTTCATTCCGTACTGCACACCAGCCGGAGAAGGCAGACCATTTAAGGGCGTAGAGGCGTCTGGGTGCCTTTTCTCAGTGTCAGGAAGCATGCTTTGCGGTTACTTTCACACCGAGTGAGGCACCAGATGTCGGTGTTGCAGATGTCCAGCTCTGAGGACTTGGATGCCAAAAGCATCGAGGCAGAAGATGTTGAGAGCTCACCACCTCACTCACCTGCTTTTGCGGAATTAGTTGAGACATGGAGAGGAACGGGGAAGAGGTCCTGATGCCAGTGGTGTCAGACCTTTGAGGGTAGTCCCTTCAGGGGAGAAGTGGTCAACACCACAGTATACATTTACATTTACATTTATGCATTTGGCAGACGCTTTTATCCAAAGCGACTTACATTGCATTATACTATACATTTGTATCTGAGTATGTGCAATCCCTGGGATCGAACCCATGACCTTGGCATTGCATAGTGCCATGCTCTAACCACTGAGCTACAGGAAGGTATACAGTGCCCATTTCTCCTCTGTGCCCTCAGGGGGCGTTCTGCCAACCATGCCACCTCATGTGCTTCAGGGTGCAGTGGTCCCCGGTGAGTATATATCTCATCACGCACCCGGAAACATAGGGGCGTTGGGAGAAATACGAGTGAACCGTATTGATCAGGGAACCATACTTATTAGCGAATAATCAGAATGAAAAAATTGCATGTATAAAATAATTGCATCATTGGTGCACATGTAAACATAGTCATTGTTAATTGGTGTTTTGTTTTTTTGTTCCTTATGAAATTCACTGGAAATTCTCAACAATGTCCCTCTAAGTATCTCTCTGGTTATTCCTAGTGGCTTACTTACATCCACTTCAATTAATTACACAAATAGCAATGTGCAGTTTAACTCTTATTTTCACTTTCAAAATGAGCAACTGCAAGTGTTAGCATATACACGAAACCCGGAGTCTTCTCAGATTGTGCAACCACATTGTCATCGTTAATCTGTGTTCTTTTTTTTCTGTTGAAATTCAAAGGAAATTCCCAACAATGTCTGACTTTGTCAGCACCATGCACAGTGGCAGAGCCAGGATTTTTTATAGAGATGGCCAGACAGGGGCCAGCAACCAATCTGGGGTGGCACAGAAATCTTCATTATTTCAACATAAAAAAATGAGTCTGACTATAATGTACTGGACTGTGCCTACAACACAACTGAATACAATTAATTTGTAGCCTACTTAATTGTAATTGAGATAGTGAATTAAATCATGGAATGCTGAGTGAATTTGACCATTTAAAAAAAAAAAAATTGTAATCACTCCTCACTTGTATATTAATAAAGGGGTTCACACTATAGCTGAATTTCAACTTGTTCAGTCAGTTCTGGTTATTAAAGCCCCCAATAGCACGTTCTCCGTTGTTGCATCTCCATGGATAAGACATGCAGATAACTACATATTGTAGTTCAAAGATTATTCAACCTTCATTGAATATTATGTATAATCAATGAACTTCAACAATTCTGAGTTTGCCTGTTTCAAAAACTAACCAAAAAAGTAAACACTAGACTTTCTATATTGTCAAAATAAATAATTGCAACAGTTCTATTATATCTAAATTAAAGGTGCTCTAAGTGGCCAAAACATTTTTTGTCACATACAGCAAACATCTCCTCACTATCCGCTAGCTGCCTGTCCCCTGAACACACTGTAAAAAAAACGCGGTCTCTGTAGTCGCCACAAGCTCCGAAAACGGACACAAAAACAAACTGGTGCAGCCTGGACCACGAAACATAATAAACATGCTCCAGCCAATAACCGACAAGAATGATTTTAAATGCGCGTTCATGACTGTTTCAGGAAGCACGGAGGGGAGGGGAGGGGGAGGAGGAGGAGGAGGGTCTAGCTAGCCTCTGTTTTGTTTGACAACACTTCGAACGTCAACAGGAAGTTACTCCACCCAGGATCGCTTAGAGCACCTTTAACCTCTCTACAAAGAAAAAAAAGTGTTCTCTTTTGAATTCCCATTTGCTGATGCGGAAGGTGAACCAAGACGTTCAAAGAGGAGAAGAGGAAAGAGATTGATAATCCAGAACCAGCAATAATTAACGTTGAAGCTCTCAAGCCATGATTGCTCAATTGATATTTTACCTGGTCGTCCTGACAAATTTATTTGTTCATATACAAGCTGTTAACACCGGTAATCAAACTTGGGTACATTATGAAGAAGAACCACATGCTTTCGCAGCTAATATGTGGTGGCGATTCGCCAACTACACTGCCAAATATGAAAGAAAAACAGGTGGCTGTTATGTTTGCACAAAAATGCCACATAGTGTTTCTGGACCACATGTAGAGGTTAAAAATCACCAATAACAGAAGAAGAATTAGAATGCCCTCTATTCGTCAGCATTACCAGAATGTTGGCACGGCTAAATAAAACTGCAATATGGTGAATAATGATGCTTGCAACGCAAGTACATGCTAAAGTGACAACCATTGGCTCTATCCCAGACTCCTTGATGTGTATGGAAAGAGAAACTGGAACAGTGAGACTGGAGGCAATTCCTGAAAGTAAATGTAATCGAACATACCAACATTGTGAGATAAAAGATATGCCTTGTTGTATGGACTGCTTTTTGAATTATGGAAAATGTAATGTGACTGCATGTTCTAGTCTATAATGTGCCGTGACAGGTCGTAACGCCTCAGGCCGGCTCACACCGCAAGCGTGAGCGTGAAGTTGTTTTTACATGGATTTTGATCGGATCGATGTCTACAGTATTTAACAACAATACTTTTAAATAAAGTCATTTTCTGTTCATATAGGCCTAATATGCATAAGATATCATGATGTACAAAGACGAGTTTTAATTAATGGATAATACAAACTATGTTTTGTTAAGACATTACTAATTTGTATGAACTGTGAACAAATAGCCTACTTTTAACCATATAATTTTGAAAATAATAAATGTTTAACCATATAGTAAAATGTCTCCCTTGACTGTATGTGATATTTACGTATCATGTTGTGAACTTGTGACATAAAGACACAGAGGTATGGGCATTTAATGTCAAAATATAGGCCTACATGTATTTAATCATTGCATTTGCGTTGCATTGCAAGCCATTTAACAACAGAAGGTGTATACGGTGAGTGTGTGATATTTCTGTCATGATGTGGTGAACGAATTTATATTTGTATATTTATATTAAGTGTTTATCTGCTAAAGGCTATTGAATCATTTACATTTTATCATTAAAGATTTTTGTGCATTTGTCAAAGATATTTATCGTGTTAATATTAAATAAATATTAATTAATAAAACTTGATCATTTTGTTTTCAGAGATGAAAGGACTTATAATCTTTAAGTGTTTTAAGATGATTATTTGTTTTTTTGCTTGTTTTCATTTTATTATGAGCAGTTTAAATATGTTTTAACCCCATTATTTTAGAAATATTTTTTAAATATCCTATTTGTTTTCATACAGAGAAACACACGTTTCACTTGTTCAAGGCTTTTTTTTAAACGGTTATTTTTATTTGACATTAAATAGCCTACGTTACATAATCTAAGTATTATTTGTAACAATTTGAACATGAAGGAAATAATACGATCAAATATACAGTCAAATATTACACATTTATTAATATATGTTTGAATTAATACAAAAAAAACGTAAATAAATAAATCTTCTCTGTGTCGTTAAGTATTATTTGGAACGTGGAGGAAATAATTTTAAATAAAAACGGCGTAGTTGTAGCTGATATCCTCGCAGTATACACGACTGTGTTTGCATCCATTCATTGACATTAAGCATAGGCTGTTTTAAAATTTTGCTCTTTGTACATCATGATATCTTATGCATATTAGGCCTACATTAAAAGAATGACTTTATTTAAAAGTATTGTTTTTAAATACTGTAGACATCGATCCGATCAAAATCGTAACAAAAGAAAATGACATGTATGGCTAGCACAAATATGACTGTTTAAGCCCCGCCCCTCACTTCCGTTCTGTGGCTGCAGTTCTGAAACTGGTGCTGCGGGTCTGCAGCTGGATATGTCTCCGTCTGTTAACATGAGTGCGAAAAAAATACGCATGAACATCTGAAGGTATGTTAAAAGATACAAAATCCATATCATGTCTCGTGTAATCGTGCTCAATCATTGTTTCATACGCGGAAAGACATTATGATTAATATATGTATTAAGTAATAATAATATAATATNAATACATATTAATTATATTTTTTAATGTTCTTTAATATATAATACATGTTTGAATAAATTTAATCAAGCCACCTTTTAAATGTTTATATTTCAAAAAAGAATTGGAGTAGAAATTATTTTAAAGTTAGTAGGCCTATTATAACTTATTATAAAAAATTTCCTTAAGTGTAATTTAAGTTTGTATACAAATAAGTTAATTTTAACCTACAATATTAATGTAGTACCAACTGATCCATGTATATTTTATAGCATTATTTTACAGCATTATTTTTCCATGTACTGACCTGATATACAGTATATCCAAATTAACTGATACCGAATCGAATTGCAAGCTTGTAATCAAAATGCATGAGGCAGATGATGACAGACAAGCAGGAAATTATGCAAAACAGAAAACATTATTTTTTTCTCGCAGGTTGGAAAAAAAGCAGACCCGCACATCACTAATACACAGCACATTATTCATTTATATATATTATCACATCCGTTAAAGGATTGTTAGGCTGCATAAATAAGGTCATATAGGAACACTTCCTATAACACCAGATGTACTTATTAAACTAGAAGAAGAATGGCATCTGCGCTAATATTAGTTTCACTGTTTATCCCGAGGTTTACCGTAGTCAGCTGGATCCAGGCCATATCCAGATCAGATCGAGGACCTGTGCCTAGACACGTTGACAACGCAGCCCTGAAGTGTCAGTGGAGTTTGAGTCAACTAGATTATCCACTGTGTAGGCCTCACCGACACGACAACCAGTGGCACAGATCCCTAACTAACCGTTTCCATACCGGTGTGATGAATCTGACCGTTGACTGTTTCCAATCTGACGTCCGACCTGTAATGCTGCCTTAATCATAATCGTGCACTGTTCGTTTGTTGGCCAGCGGAGAACTGTCCCTCCGACTGAGCCTGGTTTCTCCCAAGGTTTTTTTCTCCATTTTTCTCATCTGATAGAGATTGGGTTCCTTGCCACTGTCGCTGTCATCTCTGGCTTGCTTAGTTGGGGACACTTGATATTTTTGATCTGCCTGCATTGACACCATTGTATGTGAACAGAACTGAGCTGGATGATGACATTACTGTTTTCCCCAGAACTAATGTATAGATAAATTAACTAAATTAGTAACTAATGATTTTTTTCAACAGAATGAATCAGTGAATCAATACTGAACTTACTTAAGCTGGACAATGACACCATTTTCTTCTAGAGCTGCTAGATAATGTTTTTTTGTTGTTGTTTTTCTTAAATCATTCTATATCATCTCACTTTCCTCTTTGCGTTAGCCTGTACCTGAAATGTAAGATGATATTTGTCACTGATGCTTACCAATCAACCATGCTTGTAAAAAGAGGAAAAAGCCTCTAGTGGTTGTAGTAATAATAGGGGAAGTCCTGATAGACATTGTTCGTGTTAATTTATGTTTTTTTGGCCTATTTAATTAATTAATTTGAATCGATTATATATTGTTGCAATTTTCTGTTCACTATATGACATTACATGTAAAAATGGACATAAATGTTAATTTTGAGTTTGCATGGAGCTGATTAAAATAAATGTCTTGCCTCTCAGATGATCTGACGGTATAGCTGCTCGCATCACGGCCTGCCTGACAGCCGTTTCTCAACTCAACCTTGCAAAGACAGAACTGCTTGTGGTCGCAGCTAAACCAACACTTCATCACAACTTCTCTATTGAGCTCGAAAACATTGGTTAAAATCATGTAAGATGTTATCATCTTAGTAAATGCCTGAATAATAAAGCTCCAGAAAGTGTTTCGAATCAATAAAATGTACATTTCAAACGTTTTATTTGTGACAAAGAATTAACCAACAATGGCAGGACTCAAACTCTGATGCAGTTTCCGAATTCTTGCAGTGTAGTCCACAAGGCCATATCATCCGAGTATGATTACTATTCTGTGCAAAGCCTAATTCATGTAGCTTTTTTATACTGGCATACTTTATATTCTTATATTGAAATATTTTCATTATTAATTAAGGAAAATTATGCTGATCATAACAACATACTGTATTTCATTCTTAATATCATAAATAAAAACACAAATGCCATGTCATTTCAGCGCTGTGATTATGAATTTGTTTAACTACGTTTCAATTGAATTCACCTGCTACAACAGCTCTCAATGAGCCACAGCAGATCAATACTTGAGAGAATTAACTGACACATTTACTTTCAGTTTTTTTTTTTTTTAAAGTCTGTGAATATAGTGCCACTTNTGCCACTTAGTGATAAAAGGCAGCAAACACACGTCCCCAATTTTGGTGAAAGTATTATTCTGGTTGACTACCTACTGTACATTACAAGTGTGAAACATTCCTTTACCAGGGGTTAAAAGTGGTGTTTGGAAAGACGATAACCTGGAGTTAAGCGCATTGTGAAAAGCCCGGCTAGGCCTACATGACAAATGAAAATCATTTGTAAAGTTGATTAATATAGAATTTTATCTTAAATAAATTAGTCCAAAAAGCTTCAAAATTCAACTCTCAGAAAGCTAATGCAGACCACTTAAAAAAGGTTAAATACGTAAATAAATGTTTTGGTACACAGCTCCATCTGTCTCTGGAAAAAACAACTGCGATTTGATGTTTTTGATGGGTTTTGAAGTCTGAAACCAGAACAAATAACTTTTTTTGCTTTGAATGCTTTGTTGGCTGCGTCAAAACGCAACTGGCTTGACTGCACAAAAAGAGATGCAAGGCTGAACACGATGAGACTGACAACCTCAGTCACAATTCACTATCACCGTTAGTGACTGAGACTAAGTGACTCTTTCCTTTTGTGTTCCACAAAAATAAAAACATGGGTGAGTAGATCATTTATAAAGAAATCTTACCCTTGACAATACAGGACAGAAGAATATAGCCAATAAATAGTTTTTTTAAGTTGTAAGATCCTTGCTCTTGTATCATCAGGAATGTAAACTCCTTGGGTCACAAAGGTGTAACCCACAATTTCAATACCATAGACAACTTTTTTTCCCTTTTTTTTAAAAATACATATGAGCCAAAGAGGTTTAACCCACACTGAAAAGCCATGAAATGCCCACGAGAAGGATGCAATACTAGAGAATCTAGAAAATAAAGTATGCCATTGGACAAGAAATACTGATTGTGTCAGCAGGGTCCAGCCAATCCCTCGTTAACAATTAAATATCACTTGTTTATATATTGATTATACACAAAATGAATAGTAGTTAATAATATAGATGCGGCTTGGCATTGGTAAAATGGGATTGGAAAAAAAATGTAATCAGAATATCAACTCAAATTAAGCATGTTGTTACAAATGCAAGTAAACAGTTCTCTTTATTGAGCTTCACACACAGATTATTTCAGGGATACGTAGCAGCAGCAGGTGAGTGGTGATGCAGGGACTCCGACAGGCCGCCAGGAACAGGTGAGTGCAGATCGAGGATGGAAGCCCAAGTGAATGCAGGTGACCAGGTGAAGAATCCAACGAAGAACAGATACAGGAACACCACAACTCCAGACGAAGAACGCACAAGGAAATAAACAGGGAACAGCACAGGGGAACTCCAAACAACAATCTGACAAACATGAGATGAAAGACAGGGCAATAAATAGGCTGGTAGATGACATACAGCTGCCCACATGAAACAATTAACGTGATGAAACACACACACACACCAGAATGAGACAGCAGATAACCAACCGTGACAACTTGTGTCTGTGTGTAGTCTGCATGCTATAAATAGACGCACAGAAGCTTTACACTACCCCACAAGTGATCTGATTGAGAACTTCTTGAAGTATGTCTCAGAAAATGAGTGTGTCGTGTTGCAGACTTCTGTAGTGCAGACCAGGAGGAATTGATCAAGATTAGGGGTGTCGCAATATACTGGTATTGACGATAACCATGATATTTAAAATGAATAGACGCTTATGATATCATGACATGTAAATACTCCAGCTCCAGTATCTGGTTGAGCTCTCAGGTGGCAGTACTGCACCTTAACGCTGACATCTGTCAAACAAGAAGATGCAGCGCGCAGCTATTCAGAACGGGAGAGTGAGAGACTCTGTCCATACCCGAATAAAGTAAAGTAAGCTCGACAGTATGGCAGTTTTTCGGCACCTTAGACAGCCCAATTTGAAGGATTTGCCTACAGCACCAACCTTACCCACCTCTGTGTCCATCACCCTGCAGATTATGCCATTTTACAGAGAGTAATTGCGATTATTTTACTAGTCATGGAATGGGAAATGTTATATTAACCTGTTAACAGCGATTTTTAAATAAAGGGTGATTCTTTTAATAAGTAGCCTACCGCGTTTTCTTTACTCGTCTTATTCAGCGTGATGTATCTATGCATGCAGTTATGCCCTCAAAATTCAAGATACACGGGCAATTTTTGTCATTATATCATATTGTAAGATGTAGTTGTATTAAAATATCACACAAGCAAGAGTACCGTTTTCCCCAAATCAGCACAAATGCAAAGTTATTGTTAAATGAACAATGTGAGTTACATTTTAGACACAGTATTGTTAATATTGTTTTTTTTCCTTTATTTCGCCAACGAAAATTGATCTGACTGAATCCGCGTTTAGAACGAATGAATCCGCGCTTCATTCCTGAATGAATCAGTCATTTGAACACATCAGTTGAATGAATGACTCACTCATTAAGACAGTGACTTGCTGCCACCTACTGGCAGTTTTATTTTCATATTTAAGGTACATTTTAATTAAAAAGTTAAAATTAGAAAAAAAATCCATATTTAAATATTGAATTAAATTTATGTAGACAAATTGTAAATGCTGTGTAAATATATTGATGCCACTTCTCAGTTTGTGTCACCTCTGTATTGCAAAGATGGATTTTGTTGATAATGATTTAATTTGATTGGTAACAGCCATAATGTATAAGCTAGTATTAATTTTTATTAAAAAAATTAAAAAGCCTTAAATTTGACTTTAAAAAATGTGCAGCAACCCTGAGAGATCAAAACTAAATAAACAAAGTCAAAATAATTTAGACTGATAATTTTTTCTCCCCAAGGATTCTACAGATATCGTGATATATCGATATCGTGAAATCTTTTGGCCACAATAACCGTGGTGTGAAAAATCTAATATCGTGACAGCCCTAATTCAGACACCTCGCTTTACGCACTGTTTAAACTAATGTTTACAGAAACATTTCTATCTTATTTTGCGGATTAATTTTACTTATTAAAGCTTTTTCCTTTTTAAGCTTAATAAAGTCATGTGTGCCCTTTTTGTTGCTTGACTTTGAGCCAGGGGTTGTAATATATATATATATATATTTATTATACGCCTAAACACTTTTAAATGGTGGCTGTCATAAAAAAGATTTATACATTTAATATTGAAGCACATGTCCAAATACAATGAATATGCAATATCATATAGAGCATATATTAAGCAAAATGCTTCTCTTTAAGTTCATTTTATCTAAATGTATCTAAATTTCATTTTTGGGTGAGCTAACGCTTTAATTTCTGACATTTCTTATTTTCCCTCATTCCCAACTATGCAAATTGTAAATAAAATACATTTTTGATATATTCGTAGGCAGGTGAACATTGTAATATTTATAATTCAAACAAAATTAAATGTCACAATATAAAATAATGCTTTTAATTAAGTTTTTATACAGATCAGATTCTATCTGTGATATTATTATATGTTCTTTGTATAACAGTGACTATCAATTCAAATGCATTTCAAAATGTAATTTTATGCATGAAATTATTTTGCCCACATAGGTCCTATTAAGGTCCCATATTATCATCCAAAATGGGCACTCCTATATGTGACCCACATGGGACCCACATAAATTGCCCATGCACAGCCCATTCCCTCATGGAAAAAATGCTGCCTGGATATAACCCACATATCACTATCATAGAATACTACACCAGAAGCTCAGGAGCAACTGAGATTTACGTTACGTTACGATTTACATTAAAACTCATTAACATTAAAAAAAGTCACAAGTCATGTGAATGAATCAACATCGTTTACGTTTATGTTCTGTGGGTGGAGATTTTAGATGGCCCTGAAAGCAGGCGAATATCGAAAGTGAAATTAACTTTACCACGCTTTGCTTCTCGCCTTCTCACGGTGCATTTAGAATTGATACATCGCGGAAGATAATAACAGAGAAGAAACAAGGAAGCATCAGAGAGAATTCAGTCAGAGAATTATGAAACAGTCCTACAATGGATGGATGTTTTACGTGAGGGTAAATAAGTATCTAATCTCTGAAAGATCTGAAAATCACTTGGAACCACATCGTCCAACAACATAAGTTTATTTAACTGTATAATGTGGTTTAATGTTTAAACCATGGAAAGAGCAGAAGGGACACAAGATGGCGACTTGTCTTCGAGTGGCAGGTAAGCTAATGAAGTAAACCTAAAAAAATGCTGCTCTGTTAAATACAAGGACACAATTAAGCAAACAAACAAATAAATAAATAACACTACAGATGATAACATTTAAATAAAGTTCTATTTTAGACAAAGAGAGAGATAGATTTTTATGTTTAGTGTACTGATCATCATTTAAACCTCATTAGCACAATACATTCATAATATGTAAAAAATGTGTGCATTTGTGAATTCATTCATAGTAAAATATTTCCTTGATTGTCTTTCTGTGCACCAGCTCCAGGTCGTGAAGTGAAGAAACACGTAAATGGCTTTAAATAATTGTATCATTACTGTGTTTTTGCATATCAAGCAAACGGCGAAGATCTGTTTCACCAGCTCCCAGCAGTGTGTCAGTGAAGAGTGTCAGCTCTAAAGATCATCTTCTGAACATCAAAGATGAAGGATTTTCATCTGAACACAAGTAAGATGTTTCTATCTCAAATAATGTTGTTCATGAACAGATGTGTAGATGTGTGAAATTAGCTGACAGAAAACTGACCTGCTGAAAGAGCTTTGTTCTACACTGGGTTTTTGCCACCTAAAGGGTTAGTTCACCCAAAAAGAAAATTCTTTCATTTATTACTCACCCTCATGTTGTTCCACACCCGTAAGACCTTCATTCATCATCAGAACACAAATTAAGATATTGTTGATGAAATCCAATGGCTCAGTGAGGCCTGCATTGAAACTCTCAAGTTCCATAAAAGTACTAAAAACATATTTGAATCCGTTCATGTGAGTTCAGTGGTTCTACCTTAATATTATAAAGAGACGAGAATACTTTTTGTGCACCAAAAAAACTAAATAAAGATTTTTAAACAACATGGTGATGGACCAATTTCATAACACTGCTTCATGAAGCTTCAGTGCTTTACGAATCGAATCAGGGATTCAGAGCGCCAAAGTCACGTGATTTCAGCAGTCTAGCCGTGTGATAGGTGATCCGAATCATGATTCAAAACAAAAGATTCATAAAGCTCAGAAGCTTCATAAAAACTATCTAGTGATGGGCAATTTCAAAACACCGCTTTATTTAGTTTTGTTCTTTGGCGCACAGAAAGTATTCTCATTGTTTTATAATATTAAGGTTGAACCACTGAACTCACATGAACTGATTTAAATATGTTTTTAGTAGCTTTCTGGGCATCGAGAGTTTAAATGGCTTTGCTCTCAATGGAGGCCTCACTCAGCTATCGGATTTCATCAACAATATCTTAATTTGTGTTCTGATGATGAACAAAGCTTTTACGGTTGTAGAATGATAAGAGGGTGAGTAATTAATGACAGAATTTTCATTTTTGGGTGAACTAACCCTTTTAACAGCACTCAATTTGTAATTTCTACTCTATGCAGTTCCAATTTAAGCCCAGGATTGGTTTCTCCAGTACCCAGCCATCTGTCTATGAAAAGCAACTGGTCTATGGACTATCCTCTGAACTTCAAAAATGAAGGATTTTCATCTGAACACGAGTAAGATGTTTCTATCTCAAATAATGTTGTCCATGAACAGATGTGTAGATGTGTGTAATTAGCTAACAGAAAACTGACCTGCTGAAAGAGCTTTGTTCTACACTGGGTTGTTAACACTTAACAGCACTCAATTTGTCATTTCTACTCTATGCAGTTACAATTTAAGACCAGGATGGGTTTCTCCAGTACCCAGCCACCTGTCTATGAAAAGCAACTGCTCTATGGACTATCCTCTGAACTTCAAAGATGGCAAAATGCAACTTAGCAGCAGGTAAAATATGCATCTTGAAACTTATAGTAAGAACAATCCAGTATTAACAGCCAGTACAATATTCATGAGTAGGGCAGTGTGCGCATTTTCAGGAATGCAATTATATTCATAGTGGGACATTTAGTTCTATAATTTAAAAATACTTAATAATAAATAAAGATAACAATGTATTTGTTGTATTACAAGCTTAGCCCAGAACACTTTACTACTGTAAAAATAAATATTAATTTTATTAACATTTCCATAAGCTTAAACACAAAATGTACAGTATTTTATATCTATTTTAGTACTCAAATTATGTTCTTATTTTGCTTTTCATTGGCATGAACATACATTGGGGTGTCAAAAGTTTGGAAAATTGTTTTTGAAAAAGGTCTTTTATAGGGTTGTGTCCGAGTCCACGATTGTCAAGTCAGAGTTGAGACTGTGAAGTCTGTTGAAGTCTGTGTCCAAAGGGGGCTGAGTCCTTGACATCCAATATAAAGAAAAGGGAAAGAGGTTTTTGCAGGGGATAGTTTAGTTGACACTTCAGGCTTGTTGTCGTGTCTAGGCGCAGGTCTTTCATCTCATCTGGATACGGCCTGGATCTGGCAGGCTGCGCCAAACCTCAGGATAAACAGAGAGAGATTAATATTAACGTAGATGCCATTCTTCTTATGATGTAGCGAGTACATCAGGTGTTATCATAAGTGTTCCCGGTTCCGGCTGACCTAATCTATGCAGCCTAATAATTTACATGATTTAAATTATATAAGATAATGTGTTATGTGTATACCAGGTTAAAGAGATGCGTTTTTAGTCTAGATTTAAACTGACAGAGTGTATCTGCTTCCCGAACAGTGATAAGAAGATTGTTCCAGAGTTTAGGTGCTAAATAGGAGAAGGATCTACCGCCTGCGGTTGATTTAGATATTCTAGGTATTATCAGCTGGCCTAAATTCTGAGATCGCAATAAACGTGAAGGACTATAATACATTAAGAGCTCGCTCAGGTACTGGGGAGCTAAACCATTTAGTGCTTTATAGGTAAGTAGCAAGATTTTAAAATCTATACGAAGTTTAACAGGAAGCCAATGCAGTGATGACAGAACTGGGCTAATATGGTCATACTTCCTAGTTCTAGTAAGAACTCTAGCTGCTGCATTTTGGACCAGCTGGGGTTTGTTTATTAGGCATGCAGGGCAACCACCCAGTAGAGCGTTACAGTAATCTAGCCTTGAGGTCATGAACGCATGAACTAACTGTTCTGCATGTTAGTTTATCAAAAGTAGTTGTCAACAAAGCCACAAATACAGCAAGACAGCAACAAAACTCAATTTTGTTTTTCAGTAAATGCAGGATTGCAACATTTAACAGGAATGCAATTGTAACAAATTTTGGTAATGTTAAAACTATTTAATATCCACTACATCCATATTGTCCAGAACAGTTAATTAACTCTCCTTGCTGTTTTCCTTGGTCTGAACCTAGGCATGCTGTGAACAGAGAGTGTACAGGGCCTACTGAGTAAAATGGATCCCTAGATTGAGAGGCAAAAACTAATTATTGGAGAAAAAAAAATCTATTTTGATGTCCTTAATAAGCTGGACACTATTTTGATGGTGTCAGGGGCTATTGTAATTCAGTGTTGCATGCACCTACATGTTGAAGGTGTGATGAAGAACCCAAGTGCAGTCTATTAAAAGAAAGTAGCCAAACACAATCCAAAGCAGGCATGGCATGACATCATACCTATTTTCACACGTCACTCAAACACAGAACCAGGAAACACGAAACATGAGTTCAGAGAAACTGAAGTGTAGTTGATCTGTTGTGTGTTTGTGTTTCTGTGCTCATGCAGTAAAATGGCAGAAGGCAGAATTTCAGTGGATCAGAATCTGTTCCTGTGTCCAGTGTGTCAGGATCTCCTGAAGGATCCAGTGACCATTCCCTGTGGACACAGTTACTGTGAGAGCTGTATTACAGACTTCTGGGATCAGGAGGATCAGAAGAGAGTCTACAGCTGCCCTCAGTGCAGACAGACCTTCAGTCCAAGACCTGCTTTAGCTAAAAACACCATGCTGGCTGAAGTGGTGAAGAAACTGAAGACTAACCTTCCTGCTGACTGTTACGCTGCAGCTGGAGATGTGCAGTGTGACGTCTGTACTGGAAGAAAACACAAAGCCGTCAAGTCCTGTCTGGTGTGTCTGGAGTCTTACTGTCAGAATCACCTTGAACAACATGAGAGTTTGTTTAAAGAAAAGAGTCAAAATCTGACTGAAGCCACTGGACGACTGCAGGAGATGATCTGCCAGAAACACGACAAGATCCTTGAGGTTTTCTGCCGCACTGATCAGAAGTGTTTATGTCTGCTGTGTATGATGGATGAACATAAAAACCACGACACTGTATCAGCTGCAGCACAGAGGACAGAGAAACAGGTATGAACTTAAAGGGGTCTCATTATGATCATTTACAGGTTCAAAAAATGAACAATCATCATTTACTCATGTTATTCAAACTGGTATGTATTTCTTTTCTTTCTTTCTTTTACTGAGGAACACTAGATAAGGTATTATAGGGGAATGTCTCATCTGTCTATATGTTGAAAGTCAATAGGATCCAAAAGTTTCAATCCTCAAAAAGGTCATAAGTTAGCATAAAAGAAACCCCTACAACTCCAAAGGGTAATCTAAAGGGTGTTTCTCAAACAGAAGGCTGCATCCTACTGAGACTGCGTCCTTCATTGTCCAGTCCTTCTGAGGCTTGTAGACTAGTGTTCTCCTCAGCAATTAAACACTAGAATGAGACGGTCTAGTAAGTGTGCATAAATGTTTCATGAAAATACTATTAAATTAATTTTGGGAAAATACTTTGTATTACAATTCTTCATATTAATGCAAACCAGTGAAGGACATCTGTCTGTGGTCTCCCAGTGGCTTACATTATTGGCAATTTAGTGTCAAGTGATTAATTTACAGCAAAGCAAAAAATAAGATCCATGCTTTCATCTCTGAAAACATTGTGGGTGATTTAGTAAAGTTATTATTGTTGTGGCCTTCAGTAAAGTTTGATGACAGTCTTCTGTTTGAGAAGCACCCATAAATAATATGATGGCATGTTTTGTCACAAGCATGAGCCAGTGAGGTTTGATGTTATTGATGGGTCTCCATATTTGATTTGGAAACTGGTATAGAAATGGAAGAATATCTCTAAACAAATATCTTCTTTTGTGTTATGCAAGAGAAAATCATACAATTTTGTAAAGACATGAGGATGAGTAAACAATGAAAGAATTTACATTTCTGGGTGAACTATTCCTATAAAACTATACATTGATGAAATAATGCTGACAGTTATGAATGAACCTATAACTTTATCATGAAAGATCTTTAACCCCTCAGTCTCAGAACTTCACTGATACTGGATTCATGTCTGTTTACTTGATGATTTATGTGATGTCCTTTAGCACCAGCTGAAGGAGACACAGAAGTTGTTCCAGCAGAGGATCCAGCAGAGAGAGAAAGATCTCCAGCAGCTGAGAGAGGCTGTGGAGTCTCATAAGGTGAGTCTGGAGAAGAAGAGAAGTTTGAGAAGTCTCAGTCAGGACTCACTGAAGCCACTGTGTGATTGTGATGTGTGTCCTAACAGAGCTCTGCACAGACAGCAGTGGAGGACAGTGAGAGGATCTTCACTGAGCTCATCCGCTCCATTGAGAGAAGCCGCTCTGAGGCCACACAGCGGATCAGAGATCAGGAAAAGACTGCAGTGAGTCGAGCTGAAGGACGACTGGAGCGACTGGAGCAGGAGATCAATGATCTGAGGAGGAGAGACGCTGAGCTGGAGCAGCTTTCACACACACAGGATCACATCCATTTCCTGCAGGTAACAGAGATCTAGAAGAACAGGATCATAGTGGACTTGAGCAAGAGACTCACAATATTCACTAATATTTAAACTTTGTTTTACAACAATGTGAAATCCAAGAACTTGATGCTACCAATTTCCAGCTAGATTTGCCATCATCTCTTTACTTATCATTTTACAATTGTTGACTACAAATTTTGAGAAATGTTAATCAAAATCAGATTATATTAAAACTGAAAATCTTTTATAATAATTTACATTAACGCATTAATGAATTTGACAGTGAAGTCCTCAAACAGGAAGTGAGGCTGTATATTTTAGCAATGCTTCAGTGTATATAAACCACAAAACCTGACCTTTTGATTGCGTCTTAAGAGTCTTTGTGAATTTTTGAGCCACTAACTCAAAAACTAACTCACTAAGCTCAAAAGTTATAAATAACTGTGAAAAATCAATCTTTGAACTGCTTTTCCTGATCAAATCTACTCAACCCATGTCATGTGACGCTATTTATACTCTTGATCTGTTACATTTTTGTTATTGCCAGATGTTTGATCATCAAGTGTTTTCCTAGAAAGTTCACATACAGTGTGTCAAACTCTAGAACTTATAGCTCTAACGTGATATAATGAATATGAGAAGAATGAAGCTGATGCAGTGAAAGTGCTGGATTGAGGAGAGTTACTAAAGATCAACAAGAGCTGCTCAAATCTGACAGTAGTGCAGGTTATTGGCTGAAGTGTGGAGGTGATGAGCTTTGATTTCTGTTTTCTGTAGAGTTTCCAGTCTCTCTCAGCTCCTCCTGAATCTACAGACGTAAATGACGATCTCTTCAGTTCTCTCTCCTCTTTTGATGTTGTGAGAGAATCTGTCCTTCAGCTGAGAGAAAAACTGGAGGATTTCTGCAAAGAGGAGCTCAAGCAGATCTCTGACAGAGGTAAAGTCCTGGAGATTCATCTGCTCTCAGAAATTATCCTACATCATCTCATATCATAATAATAATAATAATATAATAATATGTTTAATTTATATAGCGCCTTTCCCAAGCTCAAGGACACTTTACAGAGACAGTTGATTCACAAGAACAAAACAATCATATTACAATCAAGTGGACAGTAGACATTTGTACAGTCCTAGGATAGTAATGAATGCAGTTGCATATCATTGTACAATTTCATACATAAACAGAGATACATGTCGGTAAACATAACAACAGAAAAAGGATAGTGGAAATGGATGAAAAACAAAGAATAGTAAATGCAACATAAATACACAGACAAAAATACTCACAGAGAATTACAGATGGTAGTACAGAAAGATGAGAGTGGCTAAAGAACATGTAATGACTGATAATATTGGGTGAACAAGTAGGTTTTGAGTTGTGATTAATAATACAGAGAGTGATGTTATTGTCCTTAGTGCCAGTGGTATAGAGTTCCATAATTTAGGTGCAATGACTGAAAAAGACCTGCCGCCCATTGAAGATAGATGAAATCAGGGTACTGTAAGAAGTGCACACCCTGGAGATAGAAGGGATAGAGGCGGAATGTAAGAAGACAGTAGATCAGAAAGATAAGGAAGAGCAAGGCCATTGATTTAAAGGTAAGCAGAAGAATTTTGTAAGTTAAGCGAGAGGACACAGGGAGCCAATGGAGTTTAAATAAGATAGGGGTAATATGAGCAGATCTTTTAGTGTGGGTTAATATTCTTGCAGCAGAATTTTTAATGTATTGTAAACGAGAAATAGAGGGCAATGGTAATCCAGCTGTAATGATTCATCACAAGAGCTGGGATCCATTTGCATGCTTTATTATAACAGAGCGTAGTCAGACAGGCAGGGTCAATCAGGGACAAACAGGTACAGCAAGGGATAGGCAGATCTGGCAGAGGTCAGGACAGGCAGATATCACTCACAGAACAGCAGACAAGGCAAGGGTCAAAGGCAGGCAGCAGAGAATCGTAAACGGGATACAGCAGGTTCAGCAACAGGTAATCAACAGGGAAATAACGCTCAGAAATGTACACCGTGGCAATACAAGACTTTGCAATGCATGTGTGTTAATGAGAGTTTTTATAGTCCGGGTTATGGGCAACAGCTGGTGGGGTAATCAGTCCGAGACATGGGCTTGTGGGTAATGTAGTGTGAAAGTATTCGGGCGAGGGCTCCCTCCGATGGTCAGAGGAGGGCATCACGGAGTTCGCCTCTGTGACACCGGCAAAGAGAGCATTACAGTAGTCGAGGCGTGATATAATAAATGCATGCAATAATGATTCAGCATCTTTTGGTGAAACATAAGTACGAAGCTGGGCTATACGGCAAAGCTGGAAAAATGCTGCTTTGGAAAGTTTACTGATGTAACACATCCAATGTCAGAGAAGGGTCAAGAATGACGCCTACATTTCTGACAGTAGCAGATGGAAAAATTGCTGTAGCATCTAGGTTGAGACTGGGGACATTTACTAAATGTTTTGTTAGTGATGGGGGGCCAGTGATTAAAATTTCAGTTTTGCTCAAATTCAAACTGAGAAAATTGGAAAACCATGACGATGGATGATATGCCCAAGAGGTAGAATGTAAGTAATAAATAGTAATGGTCCAAGAACAGAGCCCTGGGGAACACCCTGACTGAGTAAAGCGGTGGGAGATTTATAATTATGCATGGAGCTGCATGGATGCATGGAGCCTCAGACACCTATTTTTAAAAGGTGGGAGAGTAATAGCTTGTGACAGATAGTATCAAATGCTGAGCTGAGATCAAGCAGTAGGAGAATGGAGAGATTACCAGAGTCACCAGAAAGTAACAGATCATTGACAACCTTAACTAAAGCAGTTTCAGTGCTGTGATGAGAGCGGAACCCAGATTGAAATGCATCAAACTGATCACTGAGAGCTAGAAAAGACTGTAGCTGATTGGCAACAACTTTTTCCATAATTTTCGAAACAAATGGTAAATTGGAGATTGGACAATAGTTGGTGAAATCTGCTGGGTCCAGGTTTGTTTTTCTTAAGAACAGGAGTAACAGCAGCAGTTTTCAGTGAAGTTGGAACAGTGGCAGAGATAAAGGACTTATTTACTAAGTGTGAGATAGGAGCAGAAATGACAGTGTTTCAGAAGGAATGTGGGCGCAGAATCTAACTGGCATGAGGAAGAATTAGAGTTCTGTATTATTTCAGCAATTAAGGCAGGATTAGTCAAGGTGAAATTATTAAATAGTTCAGTAGAATGAGCTTGCTCACAAGTAGAAGGGGTTGGTTCAGTGCCAAGAGACCCAGATAGAGCGTCCAATTTGTTTTGAAAGTGGTGCAAGAAAGAGCCACACAAATCTTCACTTTCTTATTGACTGGGACTATGGCTAGGTGGCTGGACTAATTTGTTGACCATGCTAAACAGTGTTTTTGGCCTATTGTTTGCTTTATTGATGATGTCTGAAAAATAGGAAGAGCGGGCTGTATTCAAGGCAGTTTTATAATGCCTAATATGTTCTGAGAACATTTGAAAATGGACAGTCAAGACAGTTTTTCTAAAGAGGCGTTCAAGCTGTCTGCCTTTATCAAATAATATGCAAATATCATGTAGAAGATCACATTAGAATTGTCTTAGGAATGGATGCAGGGATAATTTTCTCTTGACATGATAATCACACTCTTCATGTCTGTTGATTTCCACAGTCACTTTCACCAACATTGTTCCCAGGACCAGGAACGACTTCCTACAATGTAAGTGACTGAGAAAACAAGCAGAAAAACTCACTGAGTGTGTTCATGTTCTTCCTGTAGAAGGAGAAAGAAAACCTGAGAGAAGAGTTTTATAGTTGATCATTTAAATGATGATTTGCACAGGATATCTGGTAAACTGTACTGAGACACTGCTGATATATTGAACATTGACTGCATTTATTTGATCAAAAATACAGTAATACTGAGAAATATTCCTATGATTTTAAAAAACTATTTTCTATTTGAATATATTTTAAACTGTAAAATAAAAAAGAGGAATCTGTGGAGGTATTTTTATCTGGAATTTTTGATGAACCAAAATATTGAAATAGAAATATAAAAAAATGAAAAATAGAAATATGAAATGAAAAATAAAAAATGTGAGTTATTTTGAACTGGGATTCAAAATATTCTTCCAAAACAGGATATTTTCTAATACTAAGGGATAAATATGATTATTTTTCACTGAAAGCCAATTAAAAACATCCAAGATTTAGAGGTAAAATCACAGAAGTAAAAAAGCTTTTCAACAGTTTCAGCAAAGTAAGAACAAACTTAAACTTAAAAAGCTTTTTATTCTTCTTCTTCTGAGACTAAGTTTCTATATGCTACTCCTTCTAGAGCTTTGAAGTTACATCCAACAAACTCAGACTAGACCTTCAGACTGTTCTGACTCAAGTTGCTATATCTTTTCAAACTGATCTGACTTTCTATCTATCTATCTAATCGTAACTAGCAAAGCTTTGCAACTAGCCTTGAATATGCTAAAAATGTGCCCTTTTCAGAAGATGTAATATAAGTCTCTGGTGTCCCCAGAATTTGTCTGTGACATTTCAGCTCAAAATACTCTTTTATTATATTTTAATTATACCACTTTTTAACTACCTACAGGTGCTGGTCATATAATTAGAATATCATCAAAAAGTTGATTTATTTCACTAATTCCATTCAAAAAGTGAAACTTGTATATTATTATTCATTCATTACACACAGACTGATATATTTCAAATGTTTATTTCTTTTAATTTTGATGATTATAACTGACAACTAAGGAAATTCCCAAATTCAGTATCTCAGAAAATTAGAATATTGTGAAAAGGTTCAATATTGAAGACACCTGGTGCCACACTCTAATCAGCTAATTAACTCAAAACACCTGCAAAGGCCTTTAAATGGTCTCTCGGTCTAGTTCTGTAGGCTACACAATCATGGGGAAGACTGCTGACTTGACAGTTGTCCAAAAGACGACCATTGACACCTTGCACAAGGAGGGCAAGACACAAAAGGTCATTGCAAAAGAGGCTGGCTGTTCACAGAGCTCTGTGTCCAAGCACATTAATAGAGAGGCGAAGGGAAGGAAAAGATGTGGTAGAAAAAAGTGTACAAGCAATAGGGATAACTGCACCCTGGAGAGGATTGTAAAACAAATCCCATTCAAAAATGGGACTGCAGCTGGAGTCAGTGCTTCAAGAACCACTACGCACAGACGTATTCAAGACATGGGTTTCAGCTGTCGCATTCCTTGTGTCAAGCCACTCTTGAACAACAGACAGCGTCAGAAGCGGCTAAAGACAAAAAGGACTTGACTGCTGCTGAGTGGTCCAAAGTTATGTTCTCTGATGAAAGTAAATTTTGCATTCCCTTTGGAAATCAGGGTCCCAGAGTCTGGAGGAAGAGAGGAGAGGCACACAATCCACGTTGCTTGAGGTCCATTGTAAAGTTTCCACAGTCAGTTATGGTTTGGGGTGCCATGTCTTCTGCTGGTGTTGGTCCACTGTGTTTTCTGAGGTCCAAGGTCAACGCAGCCATATACTTTATGGAGATGCAGATTTCATTTTCCAACAGGACTTGGCACCTGCACGCAGTGCCAAAGCTACCAGTACCAGTAAGCTTTCCTGTAGCTCAGTGATTAGAGCATGGCACTAGCAATGCCAAGGTCATGGGTTCGATCCCAGGGATTGCACATACTCAGATACAAATGTATAGTATAATGCAATGTAAGTCGCTTTGGATAAAAGCGTCTGCCAAATGCATAAATGTAAATGTAATGTAAATGTACCTGGTTTCAGGACCATGGTATCTCTGCTCTTAATTGGCCAGCAAACTCGCCTGACCTTAATCCCATAGAAAATCTATGGGGTATTGTGAAGAGGAAGATGCAATATGCCAGACCCAACAATGCAGAAGAGCTGAAGGCCACTATCAGAGCAACCTGGGCTCTCATAACACCTGAGCAGTGCCACAGACTGATTGACTCCATGCCACGCCGCATTGCTGCAGTAATTCAGGCAAAAGGAGCCCCAACTAAGTATTGAGTGCTGTACATGCTCATACTTTTCATGTTCATACTTTTCAGTTGGCCAAAATTTCTAAAAATCCTTTCTTTGTATTGGTCTTAAGTAATATTCTAATTTTCTGAGATACTGAATTTGGGATTTTCCTTAGTTGTCAGTTATAATCATCAAAATTAAAAGTATACAAGTATATAAAAAATATACAAGTTTCACTTTTTGAATGGAATTAGTGAAATAAATCAACTTTTTGATGATATTCTAATTATATGATCAGCACCTGTATTTTTGGGTGGGAGAAAAAATGCTGATTTGGTGTGTGTACCTTTAAATGCAAATGAGCTTGAATTCCCCACCCCCAAGCTCACAATTCCAAAACACTGAGGCATAAACAATACAGGAGAAGCTCACACAGAAAATATAACTCTCAAAATGGATCATTACAAACTGTTTGTGATGCAGCATATCAGATCATGTAGGGATGGCATGTGTTTTGTGGATGTTTGCTAACATTCGATTCTGAATCAGTTTGATAGTGTGCTACACGGCTAACGTAGCTAAAGCTACACACTGTTGGAGAGACTCAAGAATGAATATGTGTTAATTAATCTCAAAAAAGTTGGGACAAGGCCATGTTTACCACTGTGTGGCATCCCCTCTTCTTTTTATAACAGTCTGCAAACGTCTGGGGACTGAGGAGACAAGTTGATCAAGTTTAGGAATAGGATTGTTGTCCCATTCTTTTCTAATACAGACTTCTAGTTGCTCAACTGTCTTAGGTCTTCTTTGTCGCATCTTCCTCTTTATGATGCGCTAAATGTTTTCTATGGGTGAAAGATCTGGACTGCAGGCTGGCCATTTCAGTACCCGGATCCTTCTACGCATCCATGATGTTGTGATTGATGCAGTATGTGGTCTGGCATTGTCATGTTGGAAAATGCAAGGTCTTCCCTGAAAGAGACAACGTCTGGATGGGAGCATATGTTGTTCTAGAACTTGGATATACCTTTCAGCATTGATGGTGCTTTCCAGATGTGTAAGCTGCCCATGCCACACGCACTCATGCAACCCCATACCATCAGAGATGCAGGCTTCTGAACTGAGCTCTGATAACAACTTGGGTTGTCCTTGTCCTCTTTAGTCCGGATGACAGCGTCCCAGTTTTCCAAAAAGAACTTCAAATTTTGATTCGTCTGACCACAGAACAGTTTTCCACTTTGCCACAGTCAATTTTAAATGAGCCTTGGCCCAGAAAAAACGCCTTCGCTTCTGGATCATGTTTAGATATGGCTTCTTTTTTGAACTACAGAGTTTTAGCCGGCAACGGCGAATGGCACGGTGGATTGTGTTCACCGACAATGTTTTCTGGAAGTATTCCTGAGCCCATGTTGTGATTTCCATTACAGAAGCATTCCTGTATGTGATGCAGTGGCGTCTAAGGGCCCGAAGATCATGGGCATCCAGTATGGTTTTCCGGCCTTGACCCTTACGCACAGAGATTGTTCCAGATTCTCTGAATCTTTGGATGATATTATGCACTGTAGATGATGATAACATCAAACTCTTTGCAATTTTTCTCTGAGAAACTCCTTTCTGATATTGCTCCACTATTTTTCGCCCCAGCATTGGAGAAATTGGTGATCCTCTGCCCATCTTGACTTCTCAGAGACACTGCCACTCTGAGAGGCTCTTTTTATACCCAATCATGTTGCCAATTGACCTAATAAGTTGGTCCTCCAGCTGTTCCTTATATGTACATTTAACTTTTTCCGGCCTCTTATTGCTACCTGTCCCAACTTTTTTGGAATGTGTAGCTCTCAAGAAATCCAAAATGAGCCAATATTTGGCATGACATTTCAAAATGTCTCACTTTCAACATTTGATACATTATCTATATTCTATTTTGAATAAAATATATGTTTATAAGATTTGTAAATTATTGAATTCTTTTTTTATTCACAATTTGTACAGTGTCTATCTATCTATCTATCTAATCTGTGTGTGTGTTTATATATATTTATCTGGCTGGCTGGCTTTTAAAACTACAAAACTAAAACAATGAAGGAGGGAACGGAGACGTACATCGGACAGACCGACGAATAGGAATCTCGCTAGAGAGGCCAATCTACTTCGAGTGTAACTAAAACGAGCCAATGCACATTGGCATGCAATCATATGCATCAGCTGCTCGCCTCGCAGTGCGGGTATATAATGAGCAGCAGGTGCGTTGCATCTTCAGGTTTTCGCTGAGGAGACGAACCGAGCAGGCAGCAGCATCAGCATCAGCAGGACAATGACTGAGACGTTCCCATTAAGTCGGTCACGTTCGATGTACGTCGGACAGACCGACGAATAGGAATCCCTACCAAAGCGCCACAGGAGCTGCCCTCTTCCAGCTCTCTGTTGTAAGCCACCTGAACCCCTTGCCTGAGGACGGTGTGACAGGGCTAACACACAGAGAGGGTTGATCACTGCTGTTCCCAAACCCATTCAGTGAGACTATTGGATAACGCTGGGAAATGTAACCTTTCGTTAGAAAAGGAATGCTGTGGAAACCACATCCTTCCCTGAAGGAGTTATGTGGAGGAGTACATATGGACTAACCCTGTAGGTTGTACAACATATGGAAGAACTGGGGTGACTCCAACTCAATGAGAGATGGGTTCTGCCAGAGGGAAAGGCACGGGCTTTGTTTAGGAGCAACCGTGGAAAAAACCATATGGGATCCCCGTAGGGTCACACATATGGAACCCAGCCTAAATCCGGTTCTCAAGGATGCAACGGAGTATAGGCCTGGCGCCAGACGCTCCGCCACTTCGGCTGCCGAAGGGTAAAACGGAGGACTCAACAGGGTCTGCCTGTAGGGACTCTCTGGAGCAAAAGAGCGCATGTAGCGCAGCAAGCCGACACTAAGCCGGGGCCTCTCCGTGCCTCTGACCTGAGGTGAGAACACGGGAGGAGACCGGCTCGACACGAAGGCTATAGTATCTAACGAACGTGTTAGGTGTCGCCCAGCCCGCAGCTCTACAAATGTCTGTTAGCGAGGCGCCACGAGCCAGCGCCCAGGAGGATGCTACACCTCTCGTGGAGTGAGCACGCAACCTGAGTAAGCCAGGGCGATGGCATCCACTATCCAGTGGGCCATCCTCTGCTTGGAGACAGCCTTTCCCTTCTGCTGGCCTCCGTAACAGACAAAGAGCTGGTCTGAGGTCCTGAAGCTTTGAGTTCTGTCTATGTACAGTCTCAAAGCGCGAACATGACAGAGCAAAGCCAGGGCTGGGTCTGCCCCTCCGAGGACAGTGCTTGCAGGCTCACTACCTGGTCCCTGAAGGGAGTGGTAGGAACCTTGGGCACATAGCCAGGCTGGGGTCTCAGTACCACGTGGCTATCACCCGGCCCGAAATCTAGGCACGATTCGTCGACCGAAAATGACTGCAGGTCCCCTACCCTCTTGATGGAGGCCAATGCAACCAGCAGCAAAGTCTTCAGAGACAGAATCTTTAGGTCTGCTGATTGCAAGGGCTCAAAGGGAGCAATCTGAAGTGCTTGTAGCACCAGAGCAAGGTCCCAAGAGGGTATGGAGGGAGGTCAAGGACGATTTAACCGTCTCGCCCCACTAAGGAACCTGACAACCAGGTCGTGCTGACCAATAGTTCTGCCATCTATGTGGTCGTGGTAAGTGGAGATAGCAGCAGTGTGGACTTTTGAGGGTGGAGGAGGACAGCCTACGCTCCAAACCCTTGCTGCAAGAAGGACAGCATGACTCTGATCGAGCATCTTCGGGGGTCTTCTCGGCGAGAAAAACACCACTCGACGAACAGGTCCCACTTCGAGGTGTAAGCACGTCTTGTAGACGGTGCACGTGCCGAAGTGATGGTGTTAAGTACCTCGGGGGGTAAGTCACCTAGAACCTCCGCATCCCGTCCAGGGACCAGACATGGAGTTTCCAGAGGTCTGGACGCGGGTGCCAAAGAGTGTCCTGTCTCTGAGAAAGAAGGTCCCTCCTCAGAGGAATGGGCCAGGGAGAGGCTGTCGCGAGGAGTGAGAGTTCTGGGAACCAGGTCCGGTTGGGCCAATAGGGCGCAACTAACAAGACCTGCTCCTCGTCCTCCCTGACTTTGCACAGGGTCTGTGCAAGTAGGCTCACTGGGGGAAATGCATATTTGCGAAGGCCCCTGGGCCAGCTGAGTGCCAGTGCATCTGTCCCGAGTGTTCCCTCGGACAGGGAGTAAAACACCTGGCAGTGGGAGGTTTCTGGTGAGGTAAACAGGTCTACCTGAGCCTCTCCGAACTCTCTCCAGATCAGCTGGACCACCTGGGGGTGGAGTCGCCACTCTCCTGGCAGCGCACCTCATGATAGCTCGTCAGCCACACGGTTGAGCACACCGGGGAATGAATGGCACGAAGCGACCTCAGATGCTTCTGACTCCAGAGGAGGAGATGGCGGGCGAGTTGCGACATGCGACGGGAGCGTAGACCACCTTGACGGTTGATGTACGCAACGGTCGCAGTGTTGTCCGTACGGACCAGTACATGCTTGCTCCGTAGCGGCCCTTTGAGGCGGCTCAGAGCAAGGCGTACTGCTAGCAACTCTAGGCAGTTGATGTGCCAATGCAGATGGATGCAACCCCTGACACTGCATGCCCGTTGTACGTGGCACCCCAGCCGGTGGCAGAAGCATCTGTGAATACCACAGCATGCCGGGACACTTGTTCTAGTGGCACTCCTGCCCGGAGAAACAAAGGGTCCGACCACGGATTGAAGGCTTGGCGGCACTCCTGAGTGATTGGTACCCGGAACGTGCCATGTTGCCACGCCCATCTCGGGACTCGGCCGTGAAGCCAGTGTTGAAGCGGTCTCATATGAAGCAGACCGAGCGGGGTTACTGCCACTGCAGCCGCCATATGCCCCAGGAGCCTCTGAAAGAATTTCAGTTGAACATATTCAGGCAGTTCAACACCGACTGAGCACGTTCCTCTGTGAGGCGAGAAAAGAGATCCTCTGCACAGGGGAGAGTTTGCTCTTTTCCCAGTTGACCTGAAGACCCAACTGGCTGAGGTGTCTGAGCACCAAATCCCTGTGCACAACTGCTTTCGAGACTGTGCTAGAATGAGCCATTTGTCGAGATAGTTGAGAATGCAAACACCCTGTTCTCTGATGGGAACAAGGGCTCCCTCCACAACTTTCGTGAAGACGCGGGGAGACAGGGCCAGAACGAAGGGTAGGACTCTGTACTGATATGCTCGTCCTTCGAACGCGAAACGCAGGAATGGCCTGTGTCGTGGAAGAATCGAGACATGAAAGTACGCGTCCTTCAGGTCGATCGCTGAAAACCCATCCTGGGGACGGATGCATTCGAAAATGCGTTTCTGCGTGAGCATTTTGAACGGTAGCTTGTGAAGGCTCCGATTCAACACTCGCAGATCCAGGATAGGTCGTAACCCACCGCTCTTCTTGGGTACAATGAAGTAGGGACGGTAAAACCCTGACCTCATATCGGCTGGAGGGACCGGCTCTATCGCGTCCTTCGCCATTAGGACTCCGATCTCCGCACGCAAGACGGGCATCGACATCTTTCACTGTAGTGAAGTGGACGCCCCTGAACTTGGGGGGACGCCAGGCGAACTGAATCGCATAGCCGATCCTGATGGTCTGAATGAGCCAACGAGACGGGCTGAGGAGCGCTAACCAGGCTCGCAGAGACCGTACAAGCGGGACCAAAGGGATCACCGGCGTACCCGCAGTGGGGCAGCGAGGTGGAACACAGGGACGCGGCTCGGGGGCTCTCTTTGCGAGGCGGCCCGAAGCGGCGTCAGAGTGTGCTGGGCAACACTTACCTGATTCCACGGGTGGACAGAGGAAGCAGTCAAGGCTTTGGCTACCCGCTGCTCGCTGCTGTCCGCTGGCAACAGAAGAGGGGGATGAGAGTGGTGAGGTTCTTGCCCTCCCACTTTTCCATGGAGGAAACTGCTCTTTTATTGAAAATTTGGGTACCGCTGGCTGTCGGGCCAGCGGCGGAACAGAAACAAACCCAATAAAAGGATTTACCACCCGGCCCTCCTCCGGGGGGTGGAAAGAGCAGCCCTACCCATCTCTGGGTCGCCCATCTCAGGGGTTATTTTCTCACCAACCACTTAAACAGCAGCAGAGACGGCAGGTGTCATCTCCCCACAACAGACACAGTAGAGCAGGCTGGGCCGGAGTTTTTTGCAGGGGACGACACCCTTGGCGACGAGCAGACTGAGGGGCGGCCCAAGAGGAACTCAATGGTTTGTCATAGGAAGCTCCCTGGTCTGCTACTAACTGAAGAGAACTGCTGGGCTCAGTCCACGACAGTGTCACCGAAAAGGCCACCTCATGAGATGGGAGCATTGAGAAGGCATTTAGCTGAAATAATAGATTCCCCTATGAGAAGGACCAGCAATCCAATCCAGAAACTGCACAGCTTGCAATGCGCTAGAGAGGGAGGGGCCCTAGGGGGTTGGCTCCCCGAAGGAACCCCTCCACCTCATGTCACCCAAGACATATCACCAATGTAGACCTCTTCTGGTGCACCAGAGAGGGAGCTACAATGGAGATTAGGCAAGGGAACCGCGCATCTAGAGTGCCGAGCGAGCGCTGGGTTGCCATGACAACCCGCGCTGCAGCCCGACAGCTCGATGGCACACGACACGCAGAGGAGCGAGAGGTTTGCACTCGCTGATCTCCACGGTCTCCCAGAGTGTCGGGCAGACCTGCGGCTGTGCTTTTACACACAAGTGGCAGCTGGCCAACAACAGAGGGGACTCAAGCTTCCCGGAGAAAGAAGAGTCACGACCGGCGTGTCGACGTGATCATGTTCTCATATGAAAACATGAACCACCCACGAGCATCTCTTCAGCACGCGCCCAGACATGTGAAACAGTGATCGTGGCCATCAGTGATGACAGGAAACAACCGCATCCAGAAGCACACAAGTAGAATGTCATCTTTAAAAAGAAGCAAGCTCTACTTGTGTAAGCTCTTTTAGGAACTGTACTCTTTTAAAAGTGCTGAAGCACGCAGGGGAACGGCCGCCGCAACACAGACAGGGATTGTGTGCAGCCTGTCGTGTGCTCTCTCTCTCTCTTTGAAGGCGCTCACTCTTACCAGCTGTAAAAACGGCTTTTCAGCGCTCAAAAGCGCACCGTACCGGCCGTGAGAACAGCCTTTTGACGCTGTCAAAACAGCTATTTGCTCAATAATGGCAAACAAAACAAAAAACAGAAAATAAAGAGAGGACTTCGACCCTGCTGCTGTGCTGTTCGCCCACACTCGGAAAAAAGAGAAGTTCAACCAAAAAGCTTGACTCGTCTTTTAGTGAAGTGACATGTGGCCAAGTATGGTGACCCATACTCGGAATTTGTGCTCTGCATTTATCCCATCCAAGTGCACACACACAGCAGTGAACACACACACCGTGAACACACACCCGGAGCAGTGGGCAGCCATTGCTGCGGCGCCCGGGGAGCAGTTGGGGGTACGGTGCCTTGCTCAAGGGTCTCACCTCAGTCGTGGTATTGAGGGTGGGGAGAGCGCTGGACATTCACTCCCCTCACCGACAATCCCTGCCGGACCTGAGACTCGAACCCATGACCTTTGGGTTACAAGTCCGACTCTCTATCCATTAGGCCACGACTGCCCTTTTAGCAGACACTTCCTTGCAGTGAACAGGAAAAAACACTGTTCGGCTCCGAAGCGAAAAGCTGAAGATGCAACGCACCTGCTGCTCATTATATACCCGCGCTGCGAGGCGAGCAGCTGATGCATATGATTGCATGCCAATGTGCATTGGTTAGTTTTAGTTACATTCAAAAGTAGATTGGCCTCTCTAGCGAGATTCCTATTCGTCGGTCTGTCCGATGTACGTCGAACGTGACCGACTGAATGGGAACCAACATTAATATTCAGTGAAGGCATTTAGAAAATGTTGGATAATGATAAAGATGATTTACACAGGATATCAGACAGATTCATAATTCCTGATTGTGATGTGTTTTCTCTCCATCAGATTCCCATCAGCTCACTCTGGATCTGAACACAGTGAATGAATATCTCCGTCTGTCTGAGAGGAACAGAGTGATTAGTTACACTCGCAAAGTCCAGCCGTATCCTGATCATCCTGACAGATTTGACTATTGGGAGCAGGTGTTGTGTAGAGACAGTGTGTGTGGACGCTGTTACTGGGAGATTGAGTGGAGTGGGTTGTTTGGTGTGTTTGTATCATTGTCATATAAGAGGATCAGGAGGAAGGGATGGGGTGATGAGTGTTGGTTTGGATATAATGATCAGTGCTGGAGTTTGTTCTGCTCTTCCTCCAGTTACTCATTCAGACACCATAAGATAGAGACTAAACTGCCAGTAGAGTCCACCAGCAGGAGAATAGGAGTGTATGTGGATCACAGTGCAGGATTTCTGTTCTTCTACAGCATCTCTGGAGACACAATGATCCTCATCCACACAGTCCAGACCACATTCACTCAACCGCTCTATCCTGGATTTAAGATTTATAGAGGATCATCAGTGAAACTGTGTTGATGAATCAGAATAGACTGTAGAGAGACTCTACCCATAATGCTTTGAGCTCATGATGAATCAGTGACAGTGAGATGTTATAGAGTCTCTTATTTTCTCTTCATTACATTAATACTACAGCTGAACTTCTGTCAGTTAAATAACATGTCATTACATAACATGTAACAGAATAAATGTAACACTTTAGATTACAGCCTGCAAAGTACTGCATCAGTATAATGAATTTACAGCATAACTCCGCTATTTTAGCGATTATTATGTTACCTAGCTTGTTTGGTAGCACACAATAGCTTGTTGGGTACTAAGTCACCCACACCAACAACAATTAACATTGTGATAAACATAAGTGTGAACTGTAATAAGGCTAAAATGTTTACTGTTGTGTGTTGGGTTTTGCTCAATGTGTATTTAGCGTATTTTGGTGACTTGGTTGTAAACAACTTCAAAAATATTCCAATAAATAAATGATTTTGAATATTTGGGTCAATTTAGTCAGTTTTTCATTGAACCAAAGAGAAACAATGAGCATAATGGTACAGTCTCCGTGCTACAATAATAGTAGTAGTAAGGTTTTCTACTGTGTAACATTACATATATCCTTTATGAGTAAAATTTTGGCTGCATGATTTGTGTCCCCTTCAAAAATTGCTCTTGAGAAATTTTGTTTATTGGGATATCTTTCAAGCAGAAGTTACTCTTTATTGAGAAACGCGTTGTGTGTCGCTGCAGTCATCAAGTCTAACTAAGGCAGTGGCTGCGTCCGAAACCGCCTACTTCTCTACTATTTAGTAGGGGAAAAGCAGTAGGCGAGCGAATAAGTATGTCTGAAGCAAAAAGAGTAGGCGAAAATTACCTGGATGACGTAATAATTCTCGTGAGATTCGGACGTGCGCCTACTAAAAGTGCGTCCGAAACTGCCTACTTACCTACTATATAATAGGGGAAAGCAGTAGGCGAGCGATTAAGTATGTCCGAAACCTCAGTAATCATAAAATAGTAGTCGAGAGGTTCTCGGATGGCCTACTGCTTCCACCCAGATTCTGAAGTGTTCCTCGCTGGACACTTTTCTATCCCAGGAGGCCACGGGAGAGGATACATCATAATCAAACCCGGAGGAGAAAAGCGGCGCGGATGCTGTTAAATGTGAGTATTGAAAACCAAAAACACATTTGTTGAACTACTGTAGAGTAAACTGCTGAAAGTGTGAAGATGCTAGACACTATAGTTGTGATTTTGCAGTAAAAACGTGATTTATTATGTACAGATAACAGGATCTCTAGTAAACACGCATAACTTAATTCTCCGAAGTGGATTTACATGAACCATATACATCTTAAAGATGCTTACTAAATGTGTATTTAACCTCTGACAGGAACATTTTTAAGTATTATGACTTATGAGTGCTGGATTATGATCTATGAGTGATGTGTGTGTGCTATTATTCACTGTTGTCAACACTGTTTACATTACATGAATGAAAATAATGTAAATAAATCTACAGTAACTACACATAAGTTTAATCTATTTTATTTGTCCATTAGTACTGTTGGTAAATTAAGGAACATTTGTGTTGGGTAAGAAGTGAGTTAACACATCATCAACATGTGAATGTAGATTTGAGCTCATAAATCTCAGAGGAAACTTGAATCTTGTCTGATGTTACAGGGACAGATGACGGGGACAGATGAGCACACGTGTGTTTATCCGGTAGAGGAATGATGCCATCAAAGGCTTTGAGTGAGGATACTACAGAAATGAATACAAATTCTATTTAAATCTAAAGTCTAGTTTATTTTAATTATTGTAATTTAAACAGAGTTATTACAGCACTTTTCTGATTCCTGATGTCTGTGCATTTGCTGCAGAGCTTTGTGGTGGAGCAGGACCTGCGAGGAGAGGTGATGGCGGCATTTGTGAACAAAAAAAGAGGAAAACCCGAAACAAAATATAAAGTAAAGTATAAAGATCATTTTGTTACTTCTAATACAGAAATCAAATGGCACTGTGCTGTTAAAATGACTGCTTTTGTTTTATATTTGTGCATTATTGTAGGATGTGAATGTCCTCAGACTGGAGTGAGCACTGAGGATGGAGAGCCACAGCAGATCCTGGGAATGGTTCAGTGTCATGATGAGACCCTCCATCACTCCTCCTTTCAAGTGACTTGATCAAGGACACACTGAAGGTGATGCTGCAGAGATCGAACCAGCAACCTTCTGCTGACCAGCTCAGTGGTTTAGCCCACCACACCACAAATGTAATGAAGCTACGACAAAAATTAGCAAGTAATTGTAAAACTATGAAATGAAATATGCAAGAAACTGAATGCTGACATGAATGAATTGTAAAATGTTTAATCTGTTTATTTAGTCATGATGATGGAGAGCACATGAATGTTTGGAGCAGACAGATTGTCCCGCACATCTTCTCCCACTCCTGCTTCAAGGTTGAGGGGTTCAGGGGTCATCATCATCATCTTCCTCATCCTCTGGATCAATGATGTCCCCATTGAGAAGAGCAGCAGTGAGGGACATGATGATGAAGGTGTTCATCAGCTGCAGAATTGGCACAGCTGTGTTGAGATGACAGCAGGACCGTAAATACCTGATTGTTAGATCAATACATTTGAATAAAGCTTTGTTTCGTGTGTTGTTGACTTGTATATGCATTTATTTATTGTCATTATTACTTTTTTTATTAATTATGCTATTATTATCAGTAAATTTATATATTTTATTAAGCAATGAATTAATGCATGAATTGACTGTAAATGGAGATGTGTTCACATCAGCTGTATTTGTCTAGTGTGTGTTCATGCACAGCTATGACAAAACTTTACATTTTGCTTGTTTTACTAAAGAAGTAAAATGAAAATATAAAAATATAATGAAGTTTTGGTCAGCATTTATCATTACTATTGTGTGTAAGTGTTGGGGTGTGCTAGCAAAGCAATTCATTCTGGTGTAATCTTAATTAAGTAGTTATATTTACATTTTTTGAGTATAAAATCAGTCTTCTCCAAAGACGAGATCTTCGAGCAGCTGTCTGATGTCTTTTCTTTGGCTTCAGACATCGCTAACACCGAGGAAAACTGCACTGGTTGTGGAGTTACTGGTGCTGTGAGGTGTTGGTGCACCTGTCACTCATATCTTTATTTTTATTGCAGGATTTATAATTACATACAAGATCAGGGAAAATAGCTTGTGGTTGTATCTTTAACAATGAACAATAAGTGTACTCAGCTGTGCTATTTTGAGACAACATGAGACAAATATTAACTAAAATGTTCTTTTAATATATCTCA
>RJVU01025776.1:15208-28173 GCA_003731715.1 Anabarilius grahami
CCACCGGGGAACAGAGAGCGCTGAGTGTGGTTGGCCATCGGGGAACAGAGAGCGCTGAGTGTGGTTGGCCATCGGGGAACAGAGAGCGCTGAGTGTGGTTGACCACCGGGGAACAGAGAGCGCTGATTGTAGTTGACCATCGGGGAACAGAGAGCGCTGAGTGTGGTTGACCATCGGGGAACAGAGAGCGCTGAGTGTAGTTGACCACCGGGGAACAGAGAGCGCTGAGTGTGGTTGGCCATCGGGGAACAGAGAGCGCTGAGTGTGGTTGGCCATCGGGGAACAGAGAACGCTGATTGTAGTTGACCATCGGGGAACAGAGAGCGCTGATTGTAGTTGACCATCGGGGAACAGAGAGCGCTGAGTGTGGTTGGCCACCGGGGAACAGAGAGCGCTGAGTGTGGTTGGCCATCGGGGAACAGAGAGCGCTGAGTGTGGTTGGCCACCGGGGAACAGAGAACGCTGATTGTAGTTGACCATCGGGGAACAGAGAGCGCTGATTGTAGTTGACCATCGGGGAACAGAGTGCTGTAGACTTCCACCTTTCCAGGTGTCTCAGACTTCGTGGTTTTCTAGCAAAACATGAAGGAATGCATCGCTGAAGATCAAGAAGCCTTGCGCTTACTATGTCTACCTGACCAATGGACATCATGGTTTGTCTACTACGTCCCTTTTCCCCTCTTGTCCAAATTGTCAGCAATTTCTTCATAACACCGTGACATGCCTGATGCATATAGTCAATGGGAAATTGGCCAATCATATCAATGGGTAACTCGGTCAAAGGTGTACTTCCATTATGGTGTTCTGGTTGATTTTGAGCTCTAAATGAATTACCTGTTCTCAATTCAAACCCGTCAAATTCTTGATATGTCATTCTTTTTTCCCAGAATCCTTTTTGTTCACACCTGTCACAACCATAATATGCAGAAAATTGCTTGGTTCTTTTCACCATTGCTTTGGCTGGTGCATCACATACATTACACCTTAGCTTGACTTGAATTATCATTCCATCAAATGTAAGGCCACTTTCTAGTAGCTGTTTAATATCTGTAACTGCATCCTCAAGACATGTAAGATCTAAAGGCCTTTGAGATCCTAATGTCAGTGTTACAGGAAATACAATCACTGGTTCAAGATGAATGGAACACAACACTGGCCACAGTGACACTGACGAACTTTTGAATAGTGGAAGTCCATCAATATTGAAAGAAATCTCCAGAGAATCAATTCTAGAAGTCACCTCAGAAGGATATCTTTTCAATGCTTTTTCAATTTCTTCAGACAATGATAGATGAATGGTACTGCATTCCAGATTTATTCTAAATATCTACTGCTCGTGCAGTCTTCAGAAGTGTGCGTGCTGTAGCGGGCAATGTGTAATGTCCCTGTGAACGCAAGACTTTTAAGAGGTCATCTAAAGCACATTGTTGGATTTGGTGTTTGTTGGCCCATTTAATGAGGTCCTCCCTCAAAGAATTTGTTTCCTCATCCTCTTCAGAGACTGACAAATTTGTGTCATAATCCGGAGAGAACTCAGTGCTTTCCTCTATGCTGAGAGTGGCGAAGGGAAGGAAAAGATGTGGTAGAAAAAGTGTACAACCAATAGGGATAACCGCACCCTGGAGAGGATTGTGAAACAAAAGCCATTAAAAAAAGAGTGGACTGCAGCTGGGGTCATTGCTTCAAGAATCACTACGCACAGACGTATGCAAGACATGGGTTTCAGCTGTCGCATTCCTTGTGTCAAGCCACTCTTGAACAACAGACAGCGTCAGAAGCATCTCGCCTGGGCTAAAGACAAAAAGGACTGGACTGCTGCTGAGTGGTCCAAAGTTATGTTCTCTGATGAAAGTAAATTTTGCATTTCCTTTGGAAATCAGGGTCCCAGAGTCTGGAGGAAGAGAGGAGAGGCACACAATCCACGTTGCTTGAGGTCCAGTGTAAAGTTTCCACAGTCAGTGATGGTTTGGGGTGCCATGTCATCTGCTGGTGTTGGTCCACTGTGTTTTCTGAGGTCCAAGGTCAACGCAGCCGTATACCAGGAAGTTTTAGAGCACTTCATGCTTCCTGCTGCTGACCAACTTTATGTAGATGCAGATTTCATTTTCCAACAGGACTTGGCACCTGCACACAGTGCCAAAGCTACCAGTACCTGGTTTAAGGACCATGGTATCTCTGTTCTTATTTGGCCAGAAAACTCGCCTGACCTTAACCCCATAGAAAATCTATGGGGTATTGTGAAGAGGAAGATGCGATATGCCAGACCCAACAATGCAGAAGAGCTGAAGGCCACTATCAGAGCAACCTGGGCTCTCATAACACCTAAGCAGTGCCACAGACTGATCGACTCCATGCCACGCCGCATTGCTGCAGTAATTCAGGCAAAAGGAGCCCCAACTAAGTATTGAGTGCTGTACATGCTCATACTTTTCAGTTGGCCAAGATTTCTAAAAATGCTTTCTTTGTATTGGTCTTAAGTAATATTCAAAATTTCTGAGATACTGAATTTGGGATTTTCCTTAGTTGTCAGTTATAATCATCAAAATTAAAAGAAATAAACATTTGAAATATATCAGTCAGTGTAATGAATGAATGAATATAATATACAAGTTTCACTTTTTGAATGGAATTAGTGAAATAAATCAACTTTTTGATGATATTCTAATTATATGACCAGCACCTGTAAATGCTCAAATCTTTTTTTTTTGTTTTGTTTTTGGTCTTAGCACCCCTCTGGCAAAATCAGTTGATGCTGCAGAGAAAATGTGTTTAAGATGAGTAAGTAAGTAAAGTTTATTTATATAGCACATTTATCACAGCAGAGCTGACCAAAGTGCTGAACAGAGTCAAAGATAAACATAAACATAAAATAAACAAAAGCAGATAATACAATAAAACAATGAAACACACAAAATCCAATTAAAATGCCTGGGAATAAAGATATGTTTTCAACTTCATTTTAAAAGTTGTAATGGAAGGTGCAAGGCGAATGTCCAGTGGAAGTTGGTTCCAGAGACGGGGGGCCGCAATAGAAAAAGCCCTATCACCCTTCGTTTTTAAACGTGAACGAGGGACANATATGTTAAAAAAAATACTAATAATATATTATTTAATATTAAATAAAATTCTCTAAAATACTTCATAGCAAATAGAAATGAAAAAGGTAACACATAAGTAGAAAATGATTGTTATGCTCAGATACTGTAATTAATAAATTGTATAAAATTAAATATTACAATGTTGGGAAGGGCATTTCAAGTTGAGTAATTAAAAAAAAAAACCGTGTAATCAGTTACATGAAAATAATTGACATCTGTGTGTGACAAAAAAGTCCTTCTAGAAAGAAATCAAATAGCTAATATTAGTGACCTTATTTAACAAACACAACATCAGGAATTCAATCCATATACAGTTGAGCAGAAACTCAAAGAGGACTTTAGATGAGCAAGAAGGTAGCGTCTATTCAAACCTTTTTTTACAGTCTATAGAGACAGAGCGCATTTAGTATAATCTGAAAACCACGCCCACCGGGGGGGGAAAACAATCCAACTGTATGGCAAGCCGTTTTAGCATTAAATACTCCTTCCCGTACTAGTCATAAATCAGCTTTGACTAGTCATAATTCCAGTTCCAGATATCTCTTCCAGATATCGTCGTAATTGCAATTAAGATATCTACAATGTGATTGTGACTAGTCATAAAATACATTATAGAAATCTACAATGCTTTTATGACTAGTCATATTCTTCCATTGACTTCTATTGGAAAATATTTTCAGATATCTACAAACGCGTTTTGACTAGTAGAAATTGTAATTAAATATATCTTCAATTGATTATGACTTGACAAAACCCAGTTCGAGATATCTCAAATTATAATTTGCACTAGTGGCGATTAAATTAGAGATCGCCACTAGTGCAAATTATAATTTGAGATATCTCGAACTGGGTTTTGTCTAGTCATAATCAAATTGGAGATATATTTAATTCATTGTTTTTAAGATATTCAGCTTTGTGACTAGGAAGAATTTCAGTGTAGATATCTTGAATGAACATTCTGACTAGTCGAAATTAATTTATAGATATTTTAATTGTGTACTCAAACCACCCCTTTGCTAAGCCCCGCCTTTTCTAACCATATTGTCTTCGAGGAGTGTGCCAAAAAATCTCAGAATGGCCTGACCTGGTTTTCAGGTAATAAAATTACTGTAAAAGTAACTGTGTATGTTATAAACACTGGAATAGTAACTGCATTATTTGCAAATCACGGGCTTGTTTTGCGTTGTCAATGAACCATTTTCTAAGGTAATATAGTTGTCAGAGATAGCGTTGGAATCATACTATCTCATTAGCCCCATAATAATTTACGTTTATGTTTTTAATTTTGTCGTAATGTTGATAAATTTTAATATCAAAGTGATATATCAGGCAAAAGTTATCTGGTATAGGCTATTTTTTCGATTTTAAATGTTTAGGGAGGTGGGGAGGAACTCTGGGTGGTGTTGAGGAAATGTAGTTTCATGTCACGCAACAGTGGATTCGACTAGGAGCAAGTACAATTCAGATATCTTAAAATATAACTGTGACTAGTCGAAACCGAATTAGAGATATCTCTAATTACCTTTGCGGATAAATGACACGACTTTTAAAGATATCTATGACATTGTTACAGATATCTTAAATGGAGTTTTGACTAGTCAAAATACACTCACCTAAAGGATTATTAGGAACACCTGTTCAATTTCTCATTAATACAATTATCTAATTAACCAATCACATGGCAGTTGCTTCAATGCATTTAGGGGTGTTGTCCTGGTCAAGACAATCTCCTGAACTCCAAACTGAATGTCAGAATGGGAAAGAAAGGTGATTTAAGCAATTTTGAGCATGGCATGGTTGTTGGTGCCAGACGGGCCGGTCTGAGTATTTCACAATCTGCTCAGTTACTGGAATTTTCACGCACAACCATTTCTAGGGTTTACAAAGAATGGTGTGACAAGGGAAAAACATCCAGTATGCGGCAGTCCTGTGGGCGAAAATGCCTTGTTGATGCTAGAGGTCAGAGGAGAATGGGCCGATTGATTCAAGCTGATAGAAGAGCAACTTTGACTGAAATAACCACTCGTTACAACCGAGATATGCAGCAAAGCACTTGTGAAGCCACAACACGCACAACCTTGAGGCGGATGGGCTACAACAGCAGAAGACCCCACCGGGTACCACTCATCTCCACTACAAATAGGAAAAAGAGGCTACAATTTGCACGAGCTCACCAAAATTGGACAGTTGAAGACTGGAAAAATGTTGCCTGGTCTGATGAGTCTCGATTTCTGTTGAGACATTCAGATGGTAGAGTCAGAATTTGGCGTAAACAGAATGAGAACATGGATCCATCATGCCTTGTTACCACTGTGCAGGCTGGTGGTGGTGGTGTAATGGTGTGGGGGATGTTTTCTTGGCACACTTTAGGCCCCTTAGTGCCAATTGGGCATCGTTTAAATGCCACGGCCTACCTGAGCATTGTTTCTGACCATGTCCATCCCTTTATGACCACCATGTACCCATCCTCTGATGGCTACTTCCAGCAGGATAATGCACCATGTCACAAAGCTCGAATCATTTCAAATTGGTTTCTTGAACATGACAATGAGTTCACTGTACTAAAATGGCCCCCACAGTCACCAGATCTCAACCCAATAGAGCATCTTTTGGGATGTGGTGGAACGGGAGCTTCGGAACGGGAAATCTCAATCAACTGCAAGATGCTATCAATATGGGCCAACATTTCTAAAGAATGCTTTCAGCACCTTGTTGAATCAATGCCACGTAGAATTAAGGCAGTTCTGAAGGCGAAAGGGGGTCAAACACAGTATTAGTATGGCATTCCCAGATGAGAAATAAGGGTCTTATCTAGTGAAACCATCGCTCATTTTCTGAAAAAAATTGAAAATTATATAAGTTTTAACCAGAAATGCTCATCTTGAACTAGCTCTCTTCTTCTTCTCCTCTATTAGAATTCCAGCAGTGTAGACACTGCTAAGCGTATTACTGCCCTCCACAGGCCAAAGTTTGAACTCCTTTTATATGCAATATGCTAGTTCAATAGTATATAACAATTAGTTCAAACTTTGGCCTGTGGAGGGCAGTAATACGCTTAGCAGCGTCTACACTGCTGGAATTCTGGAAGAGGAAAACGAGGATGAAGAAAACTAAAGATATAGACATTTTTTGTTAGTTTTTGTAAGTTTGTGAGAGCTATTTTTGTTAAATTTGGATTATAGCAGAGGTATTTTTTATTTATTTATTTTTCTAATACAGAAGAGTCATTAACTTGTCATAATAAAACATGTTGAGTAACCTCTGAGAAGCCTATCTGAATTTGTGTATTTGGTTATAGATAATATTTTGTAATATAACAATTTTCTATTGTTATATTTTAAATATATTGAAATTATAAGGCATCTTTGAGTAAACTTCGAGGTATCATTTGAGTATTGCCGGGCCGAGTGTCCTGGTTTTCGGTAATCAAAATATGGTCACCCTATATTATAAGATCATTATGTTTGTAGCGTGATCCATTAAAACGTAGAATATATTTCAATTCAGACCGCTGCAAACATGATGATCTTAAATGTATTAATTATTAATTTACTATTAATAAATGTGTAAAGTTGCATAAAATGGAAATAATAAAGTAGGCTAACTAAGTTACGTTACCTCAGATGGTTGAATGGTTGGATTCCACAACTGGTAAAATAAAACATATATAAGACAATACAACATTTACTGTAGGAGCCATACAATTTACTGGTGACTTAATTTAAAAAACTATTCTATTGCGCTTCTGATTTGGCAGTGAAATTCGCCGATTTTGGGTGCGTAAGACGTGAAGGATTCTATGGTCCAGTAAGTATTTTCAGCCCATAATGGCGGCCGCGCTGCCGGAGCGCCATCTAGTGGCTGTTGCCCAAAAAGTATGAAAGTGTCGCCTTTTGGGTTCTATACTCTTTGATGAGGCTTCCCACTACCAGGGCTCCGTTGAAAAACATATTTAACGGCTCTGCCCCATAGCTGCCCCCTACCCCCTACCAAACAAACTAACTATTCTACGCTTATATGCCCGGTTACCTCCAGGCACTAGCGCCCTCAAGCTGCTCCTAGTGGTACTACAAATAAACACTAAGAAATCAACAAGAATACGGGAGCTAAAATACAATAATAAACCAGACGTTTTTTTCAGTTACAATATATATAACAATTTGCATTTTAAAGAAATAACATTAAAAACAATAGTTTGTTACCATCAGGATAAAGAATATACATTGAAAAACCTTTGTCTATATAAATCTATATACAATTTTTTATCATTTCACATGCTCTTAAAAAAAACAAAAACAAGTAGGCATGACAAGAGCAGATTATTTGTATAATCTAAGCTGCTACAATACACAGGTTCGGATTCTCCATAAACAGGATAGAGGCTCAGTGAGTGAATATAGTGTGGACTCCCTTATTTTTGATCAGGATAATAAAAGGTAATTTGTTTATTCAAGGGATTTGCTGGAAGAGAGAGAATAAGATCATGAAAATTACAGATGGATGTTTTCTATTAAATTTCAGTGGTTCATTGAATGTGAATACACTGTCAGCACTAAAAATTTAGTTCTGTGAGGTGAAGAAAACTTTGTCTTTTAAGAAGAAATAATGTCAGACATAACAAATAAGCATCATTGCAACTTAAGGATAAAATCACTTAATGCTACTGATTACAATTGTGTTTAATATTTAGAGTAAAAATGTCAAAAACATGACAATATATTTTGAGAATATTTTTCACAGTATTGTATCTATACCATCTATATTGTTAGATCACAGAATGTCACTTTTGAACAAAACAACCCAGGATTAACTCTAAACCCAGGATAGAGAGGCTGAGTGAATGTGGTGTGGACTCTGTGAATGAGGGTCATTGTGTCAGAGACGCTGTAGAAGGACAGAGTTCCTGCACTGTGATCCACATACACTCCTATTCTACAGGAGCTGGAGACTACAGGGAGTTCCGTCTTTTTTATATTGTGCCAGAATGAACAACTGGAGTCAGAGCAGGACAAACTCCAGGACTGATCATTATGTCCAAATCTACACTCATTTCCCCGTCCCTTCCTGCTGATGCTCTTATATGACACTGATATTCTCACCACACCACTCCACTCAACCTCCCAGTAACAGCATCCACACACACTCTCTCTACACAACACCTGAGGACGACCATCAAATCTGTCTGGATGATCAGGATACGGCTGGACTGTGCTAGTGTATTTAATCACTCTGTTCCCTTCAGACAGTACCAGGTTTTTATTCACTGTGTTTGGATCCAAAGAGAGCCGACAGGAATCTGTTTAAGATAAAAAAGTAATAAAAATAAAACACCATTTTTACATGTATTACATTTAGTATTTTATTACACGAAAAGTAACAGTAATGTTAGATACTTTTGGGAAAAAAAGCTACACAACATCTGCCTCACTGTTATCAACATCATTGTGTTGGTGTGTCTGTGTGTTTGGAGTTGACCAGCAGATAAAAAAAATTAGAATGGGAAAGTCAGTTCACATTTCTATTTAGTTTTTAGTCCTGTTCAAATGTTTTCAAGACAGCAGCTCTATCACAAACTGTAAAGTTGAGCTAAAGGTCCATTTGAAATAATGTTTCTCTGTCAAAACAGAATCTAGCAGTGAAGAACACAAGTGACCAGACCAGGACTTTTAACTAACCCAGCAAGTTGCACACACTATCATGTGATTATTCTTGATTTGTATAGTTAATTGTACTTTGAATACTAACAGAGTAAATGTGTCTCATGTAAATCAATAGTGTTATATGCAGTCAACACAGTTCACTCTGATTGGTGATATATAATAAGAACTAAAGTCTGTCTCTTTATGAAGATGTATGATCATAGAGACTTACGTTGGAGGAACTCCTCATGGGTCTTTGGTTCAGGGGTGGGAATGATGTTAATGTTTCTCACTACGAAAACCAACAGACACTTTATAGTAAATATTGTAAGATAATATAAAATAATTGTTATAGTTATAAAACATTTTAGAATAATTTAAAGCTAAATAAATATAAAGCTTACCTCTGCCAGATATCTTTTCTATCTCCTCTCTGCAGAAATGCTCCAGTTTCTCTCTCAGTTGAGACACAGATTTACCAACATCATCAAAAGAGAGACGAGAACTGACAGTGATGCTGGATGAGTCTGTAGATCCAGGAGGAACAGAGAGAGACTGGAAACTCTACACAGACACAAAGACACAATAAAAACAAAAACATAAACATTTGATAGGAAACACAGTCTCTTCCCTCCATAAAGAACACTGTCCTGTTTGTCAGTTCTCTGTTACCTGGAGGAAATGGATGTGATGGTCTTTGTGTGAAAGCTCTTCCAGCTCAGCATCTCTCCTCCTCAGATCATCAATCTCCTGCTCCAGTTGCTCCAGTATTTCTTCAGCTCGACTCACTGCAGTCTTTTCCTGATCTCTGATCAGCTGTGTCACCTCAGAGCGGCTTCTCTCAATGGAGTGGATCAGCTCAGTAAAGATCCTCTCACTGTCCTCCACTGCTGCCTGTGCAGAGCGCTGTTAGGACACACAGAGAGAGACGCATTAGAATCAGCTCTTACTGGTCCCTCACACAGCCTGTTCCCCACAGTGGGCTTCAGTGGGACTGGAAAGAGCTCCAGCACTGGCTCCTCACTGACTGATTGAGGAGAGTCCTAACTGAGTCTGAAACAGCTCTTCAGCAGCCAGCAGTTGTTCTTCTGCTCAAAACTCACCTTGTGAGACTCCACAGCCTCTCTCAGATCCTCAAGCTCCTTCAGTTTCTCCTGGATTCTCTGCTGGAATTTTCTCTGGGTTTCCTCCAACTGTCTCTGTAGGATTTAGAGTATACAGTCAAAATACAACTCAATACACATCCCTGTTTGAGAGAATGTCACAAAGAAAAGCATTAAAAGAAAGCAAATAAGTGAAGTTATATTATCTGTCCATTGTACGGTTTTAAAATGATATTCGATTATGTATATATAATGTAATTATGAAGAGACATTTATTATGCTGCAACTACTGAGTTCATACCTGTTTCTCAGTTCTCTCTGCTGCAGCTGATACAGTGTCGTGGTTTTTGTGTTCATCCACCATACACAGATAACATATACAGTTCTGATCAGTACGACAGAAAATCTCCAGCAGTTTCTCATGTTGAGGGCAGATCATCTCCTGCAGTCTTCTAGTGGCATCAGTCAGTTTGTGTCGCTTTCTAGAGTGAAATTCTTCATGACGTTCAAAATGGGTCTGACAGTAAGAGTACAGACACACCAGACAGGACTTGATGGCTTTGTTTTTGTCCCCAGTACAGATGTCACACTCCACATCTCCAGATCCAGTGTAACATTGAGCAGGACGAGCAGCTTGTAGTTTTGTCTTCTTGAGTTTCTCCACCACTTCAGCCAGCATGGTGTTTTTACCTAAAACAGGTCTTGGAGTGAAGGTCTGTCTGCACTGAGGACAGCTGTAGACTCTCTTCTGATCATCCTGATCCCAGCAGTCTGTAATACAGCTCATACAGTAACTGTGTCCACAGGGAATGGCCACTGGATCCTTCAGTAGATCCAGACAGATTGAACAGCTGAACTGATCCTGAGCCAAAGAAACACTGGATTCTGCCATTGTATTGTACCGATAGAGAGATATCTACAACGGAGCTTGAACTTAAGTTTCGATTTCACTGAACAGAAACATTTCCTGGTTTCAACACATGTACACATGTGCCAGTCTTATAATAAACACGACCACTAGATGGCCGTCTTAAACAAAAACTCACTACAACCTTAGTTGTATTAGTTAAATTAGGACATTTTTGTAGCTTTTTATAAACGTTCCTTAGGGGGGAAAAAAGAAGAAGAAGAAAAAACATTACTTGTGTGCGTTTTGAGACAAAACAATTGCTGTGACTTATTTTAAGATATGTCAGTGCAAGTTCCTTTGAGTTAAAACAGCTCAAACATGTATTATAGTTTGGGACTATCTTAAGCCTTATCTGTGGAACCGGGGATAGGGTTAAATTATGATTATACATTTATTTAATATCTTCAAGGACACAGTTACACAGAATGGTCATAAAAACTATTTTACTCAAGAGTTGGCTCTAAAGTGTAACTTAGTTGACCGATAGCATAGTTGACAATTTCACCATTTTGCCTTATAATTTCAATGGCAGGCCTTGTCTGGTGGTCAACCAAATGTTATTTTCTTGATCAGGTTAACCTCACATTTTAATATTCATTTAAAGTAAAAAATATTGCAAAGCAAATTGTACTCAATATTGGAGATGCTTGTCACATGGCTTTGGGATAAACCATTTTTTTGTTTTCAGGTTTGGTTAGTAACAGTTGACAAAATTTTTGTGGACATTAATAAAATGAAATATTTTCTTATTTAAAATAAAATAAAATTTAAACTCACTCTATTTTTCTAAAGGATTAAGATTGTAGAAATACATTTAATATAGATAATCTTGACTTTATCATTTTATATTCATTATTTTGAACTTAATAACCACTCACTTCAAAATGTTGACATTCAGAAAAAAATAATAATTTAATCAACAAAAAGACAATTTCAAGCAAACTGACTAAGGGTGCATATAATATTGGTGAGAGAGAGTCCCTCATGTTAAATGAACAGGTGACCTACACCTACACCTCTGGTGCACTCTGCCATCTAGTGGTTAAACAATCATTATGCATTTGGCTCCTACACCTGGCACCATAATTTTAATAATGTAAATTCACAATTAAACAACATATACATAAAGGAGCCATAAATGTCTTTGTATGGGAATCCTGATTCAGATTTTGGACACGGACCTATCCAGCTGCCCTGTTTTTGTCTTAAGTTGGACTATATCCAACAAATACATTTTTATGAGGATAGTCTTTACTCTTCCCATCAACCAGGAGCTGTGAGGAGCTACAGGACCCATGAGAGCAACATTGTCTCCCACTCTAAAGCTTCTTTGTGGTTTTATCCATTTCTGTCTCTCTTGTAGTAATGGTAAGTACTCACCTAGCCATATTTTCCAGAAAAGATATGACAAGTATTGTACCTGTCTCCATCGTTTCTTGATGTTCAAACCTCCGTCATCAAAAACTCCAGGAATTATTAGTGGTTTAGACTTAGAAGGAGAATATGATTAGGTGTAAGTGCCTCAAGATCATTCACATTGTCAGAGGCTTTCATAATGGGAAGGGCATTAAGGATTGCTTCTATTCACACGCAAGAGTTTAAAAGCTTTCATCATCCATATATTGTTGTCTAATGGTTGAATACAACACCTTTTTCACAAGCCAAATAAGCATCTCCCAAATTCCACCAATGTGAGGCCCGGCAGGAGGACTGAATATCCACTTAAGTCCTTTTGATCACAAGGAATGCTGGATCTTGTTTTGGTCTACTACTCCAGCTACTGCTTCCCTCATCTCCGACAAAAGTTTCACCATTATCTGATCTCAACTGGGCAACTTAACCACGATGTCACATACAGTGCCCTCCACAATTATTGGCACCCTTAGTAATTATGAGCAAAGGCGGCTGTGAAAATAAATCTGCATTGTTTATCCTTTTGATCTTTCTTTAAAAAAATTCACAAAATTATAACCTTTCATTGAAGGAAAAGAATTCAAAGTGGGGGAAAAAATCACATTATGAAATAAATGTTTTTCTCCAAAACACGTTGGCCACAATTATTGGCACCCTTTTATTCAAAACTTTTTGCAACCTCCTTTTGCCAAGATAACAGCTCTGAGTCTTCACCTATAATGCCTGATGAGTTTGGAGAGCACCTGACAAGAGATCAGAGACCATTCCTTCATGCAGAATCTCTCCAGATCCTTCAGATTCC
>RJVU01025871.1:0-11947 GCA_003731715.1 Anabarilius grahami
GTCTGTTCATTTTGCTGTTGATCTATGAAGCAAACTGGTTGGTAAGAAAGGGGGCCTTTTACCCCACCGCTGGGGCAAAACGCCCCCTTTGTACAAAAATATTTTCAGTCAAAATACTAATTAATTATGAAGGCTGAGCAATTTTAATATTTGGTGAATAACATTTAAATGTGTATCACATTTATGTTTTGTTTCACTGTAATGTCACATTTTCCTTAAGGGGGGTGTTTCCCCCCACTCTACCCTAATTAACATTATGTTTGCGAGTATGACTCACTCGCTTGTGAATGATTTTAACTTGCACACAGTCACTTCAAAACTGTTGACAAGCTTCTATGGGTTTGATTTTGGTTGTCATTTCTTGAAATAAATACTAAAATACAGCGTGTCGGTGTCTGTCCCCTGAACGTGACCCTCCGATTCTCCTTCGTAGCCATATGGGAAAGTGAATATTTACAAAAACAACATTAAAACTGGTTACATTTACACACTTCCAACAAAGAAATGCATCGACTTCCATCAGCTTGTTAAACATTTATTTTATTTTTGACATTTTCTACCATAGGACGGCTGAAGCAGCAGCGCGTGACTGTTTTCATGGTATAACCAGATCAACATTAAGCAGAATTCTACAAAACTGAAGTGAAAGCACCAAATTATCATTCAATAGGATAAAATATCTTCTCTTCCCTGCAAACGATAGCATGAAGAATGTGAATATTTAACCAAGTCAAAAACAAAAGGTTAGCAGGTAGCCTATCCATATTAATTTCAGTATCACCAGACGCAAAACGCTATAAAAGGCGACAACTTTTAAAGTTAAAAAATGAAATAACATACCTTTTTTTTATAACTTATGTAAACGAAACACCTTCTGGGTTCTCGATTTTAATGATTTGAGCAGCCATAAACGACGCAAAACAAACAAATTTTGAGTTTTTGATAGGATTCATATAAACATCACTCCCTGCCCTCCAGACTCATTCGCGCTGTTGCTGTGACATCATGTGCAAACAACCTATTCTGTATCTCTTTCCGTTATCATGGAAAAGGATTCGCTGAAGCTATGAAATGTGTTTAATATATACTCCATGCGACTCATTGATGCTGATGCTCAATATTTAAGATGTTTATTTAACTCCAGCAGCAGTGGATCATGGTCAAACATTTAACCCAACCGCCGGGTCAAAGCAACCCAATTGCTGAGTTTGTCCATGTTGAACACAACATTTTTTAGAGTGTGGTAGGTCATATGACAGCATGGTGAATGTAGTACATCTGGAATACTTTCATACTACACACGCTCATACATACTTTTGTAGGTGTCACAATGTAATTATTCAAATTAATGGGGCTTTTCCACTGCATGGTACGGCTTGGTAAGGCTCACTGAAATAGTATCACCTTGGACTGATACTAAAATGTATCATACCTGTTTATTAATCCATTACAATGAACAAAGCAATAGTCGCAAATTGGCAGCAGCTGCGTTTGTATAAACGAGTGAGTGAGTGCGTCCGTGTTACTGGATGACAATTATTAAATAACTGTACACAAAATATTGATTTGACTGCTTTTTAATATTTTATTAGCACACCGAAGGCAAAACCCTTCACGAGGAAAAAACGTTCCTAGCAAGCATATAGCGCTGCTGACTTATCCAGATGAACCTGTGTTATCTGTTTTCAGCGGTTGTTATCGGGGAATAACATACCGCTGGATGGCTCCATTGACCAATCAGAATCAAGCATTCCACAGAGCTGTGTAATAAGCTTTGTTACAGTGATATAGTGATTGAGATCCTAAACACATTGCTTAATGCAAGATTAGCTTACCCTATTGTGCCGTTGAGTAAACCAAGTGATATCATCTGTGCTGTGTTGTACGAGTTCCCAGACTTTATTTTTTTTAACAGTATTTTGTTTTGCTGCCATCAGCCTCCTCTGAAACAAACATCTTCATCTTGGTGTGAAAAATATTACACCATTCCATTGATAGGCACCATTGATCCTGTGTTGTGCATTTGTTTGTGTCACATTTATGAGGATGTCTTACACACTTATAAAAACACACATATAACTGGAGTTCCGTTTTTTATTACATTTATTTAATTTGACATTCTATGTTGAATTTGAAGCTTTTTCTTAGACCTCCACCAGTATGTAATGATTTTTAAAGGCAAAATATGAAGCTACTATGTGTTATAAATCAAGCAGATCTCAGTAAATATTTTCTAATATACATAATTAACCAGTTACAAGACTAAGGATAACTGCTCTAATGGTAATGTTGCTATGTTAAATCCCATCGCCCATTTGAATGCTAAAACTCCTCTCAACTCGTCTCAGTCTTGTAAGTGACTTTTAAAGTATTCTATCATAAAAAGCAAGCTCCAAAACTTCCTGGCTCTCCTCAAACCTGTGTTTTCCTATGCTTAAGGAATCATGGATCTTCTGCCAGGCCTCCAGCTCAAATTTCCATAGGGCTGCTCTGGAGCGGATAAGCTGAGAGGCCTGGCACTGACTCCCTTTGGCAAGACTTATACTGTCTTTGCAAATAAAAAGGACATCTAAGCCAATAAACAGGGCATTTAGAGTAATGAATCCAGCTCTAGCAGACTTTGAGAGTGCTAATGGTGTCCCTTTTGCTAGCTGCCCAATGTCAGGAAGATCTGCAGCCAGTTTTGGAATGTTACGGCCACTTTTTGCCTCCTGGAGCGCGATCTTGGCTGCAGTCATAATCACCTCCTCATTTTTTAACACTTTCACAGCTGCAGCTGCATCTACCAGAGCATCGATATTTCTGACCACTCCTCCTGCACGAAATATCAACCTTCCTGCTCCAACCACATCTACTTTAACAAACCTCTCTAAATTCTCCTCACTACTGGCATGCTCTAGACAGTCTAGAATCTTCGTCACATCCTCCATAAAACTCACAAAAATGCTCTGTGCATTTTTCCCATGATGTTTGTTGACAGCTAATTCAGTGATGCCTGTAACCAAACTATTGACCCCACTAGTCACCCCCAGACCAACCCCTGCCAGTGTGAGAGACAGTGACACTCCTGCAGTGACGGGGGCAAGAGCAAGACCAACAATGGACAAGACACCCCCTACTATCCCAACCGAACTTCCAGCCACACTGGAGATATTGGCCCCCTTTTTCATCCTGTCTAGCTGAACAGCATTCCCTTCCAGCTCTGACAGGAACTGCTCCATTCTAGAGTGACACTCACTGAAAATATCAATAAAGTCTTGAGCATGTTTCTGAAAAAGAAATGTCAGCCTTGTGTCCTGGTCCATCCTAGACAATAATAGAAAAGACAGAGGTAGTTTAAAGCAGAGTAATTCATGTTTCGGCACACCCTTAAACTAATCTGAAGGGGGTGTGGGTCTCACCTTATTTTGCTCAACTGATTCAAATGATCAAACATTTTTTGCATGGAATCCTCACATAAGTTCAAACTGAACCTCACTGCAGGCTGAGCATTCCTGCATCTGTAAGAAGTTCATAACAAAGATTCACCACAGTTATCTTTTTTGCAAACTTGAGTGACAAAATATGAAAATGTTTGCATTTAATTATTTCTAAAACTTACTTGTTGGATTTTCTAGAGCATGAACCACTCTTGGATCTGTGTGAACAAAGTTTTTTGCATTAGATTTTACTTTCAGTAATAGTTTTAATTGTAAACTGTGTGTTATTGTCGTGTTAATGCATCTTTTAAAAATGAACATCACAAGAAAATCAGTACTAACTTTCCCCCCATTTTTCCACAAATCTGTTCTGTGATGCATATGTATTTGTCTAGGTGGAAGGCCAGGACATCCACATTACTGAGTACAGGAAGGAAGAATGCTTCTGCATTTCTTTTAAAGTGGATGAGGAGAGGAGAGGCCATTTTGGCAGCTGCGATGACTAATTGCACACTTTCAGGATTCTCTTCCTTTGGCAGGAAGCTTTGTTCAGTGAAGACAAACAGTGAGGTGACCGTGAGCTTCTCCACTGCATCCAGGAAGCGGTCAAGTATCTCCAGCCCCTCAAGTGTGTCCTTAAGGACTGCACTTAACTCCTTCTCCAGCTTCTGATATCTGGAGTTAGCTGTGACCTGAGTCAAACTACTCCACATTACTTCTCCAAAAGCCTTGGCTTTGTTCTGTGAGTTCTTCATATGATTAAAAAGATTAAGACTTATTTTGTCTGCTTTTTCCTTGATGTCTCTCATTTTCTTCAGCTCTGTCTGTCTTGGAAGGGTCCATTTTTGTCGTGTGTCACAGAATTCCCTCACTGTGTGAATGTAGTCGAGTGTGTCCAGTACATATACTGACAGGAGCTCCTCTAATTGTTTCCTGTGTCATAGAGTCAAAAGATAAATGTAGTCAGTAATTAAGATATGAATAAATACATAATTAGTGATTCCCAATGCTTCAGAGTTATTTGGTCTTGACAGCTATTAGATCATCCTGAGCAGGGACGGCAGTTTTTTTGAAGAAACATCATTGAATCCTTATATGGAAAATTTTTATTTTTTAAAAATGGGGACAGAAAGAGACTTTCTGGGTTTTTGTATGTTTTTGTACAGTTTTGTACAGTAATTCCTTCTGATGTATTTGGTAACACTTGAGTAATTACTAGTGGGTTACCATGATCTTCACTTTAGAATACTGATCCAAATAAGTAGTAGTTCCTTTAGAATTATGTAGTAACTCTTGAGTTATTACTATCCAATTCTTTACAAAAACATTGAAAGTTTACAATGACTTCAGTAGTTACTAGAGTTATCATGTTTCTCACTTTAGAATACTGATCCAAATAATAGGTAATTCCTTCTGAAGGATTTGGTAATACTTCACTCATTACTTGTGGGTTACCATGACCTTTACTTGAAAATTAATTATACATTATTCACATTAATTATGAATCTGTATATAGTAGTTCTTAGAGGTATGAAAGAAACAGTAGTTATTGATTAGCTAATAGTGAACTACCACATTAAGCTGAGCACTATTACTTACTAATTCATTCATCAGAGTTTATTGTTAGTTGTAGACTACTAGTAGTTTCTAATAATGTGTTACTCATTTGTTCCTGTGTTGTTATTAAGTGTTACCCATTAATTTATGCACACCAAAGAATGATCCAAGAAAAAAGAAAAAGAAAAACCTTTTCCAAATTCACAGTGTATAATTTGTGTACAGTGCAAAGAAGTTTACATTTTAGACAAGTCGAGTTACAACACCGAACAAGATCACATGGAAATACCAAAAAACTAACCTAAACACAGCAGCATACACATGACAAATCCAAATATTATCTTGAATGTGTGTGGATTCTGTGGAAAGAACGTGAATGTACTGAAATGTGTCTGCGCATAAATACAGTGTGTGATGATGCACGGATTGCGGATATATCCGCTTGCACAGCGGAATCCGTGGGTCGGGTAATAACAATAACATTCAGTTAATTGCAGGTGAGTCATGGACGGATGAAAGATAAAGAATCTGATTTTAATAAAGACACTGTAAAAAAGGCCACACACAGGTTATATTCACATGCCTAGTTCCCCTTGCAATACACTAAAGTTTATTAACACACAGCATCCATCCAGCGAGCCAATCAGCGCTCCATACAGAACGTGCAGGTCCCACAATATGGTATGGAAAATGTCAATTTAAATACAGAAATGCACTGCCATTTTACATATTGCATTGTCATTTTGCATATAACATTTCACTTTGAATATTGCTACACATAAGCTTTCATAATAAAGGTTTCGAAGTCAGTGATATCAGATTATGTGTTTTTATTGCACTTGTAACTATACATGAAACAAGAGTGTGGTGTTTGTACTTTTGTAATAAAATAAAGAAGCAACCACAGACATGGGTGTGTATTCTTCTCTCCACTTTACTACTTTTTTCTTTTCCTCTTCTTTACTGCCATCTAGTGGCTACACATTATCTCTGCAGACACAACATTCCCCCTTTTCTTTGAAGCATTTTTGTTAGGGTACTGTCTTGGAACATTACAACATAATACTAACATAATCCAAACATCACAAGTAAAACAGGATTACTTTAAGTAAATAATTTACCTCTTTATATAAAACCAGTAATATTAACAAAACAAATGGTGAATTTACTCCTGGGTTTAAAGAACCCAGATTCCTCTATCACAAAGTCATTCATCCAAGCTGGTTGTTTCGGGAACTCTTGCACTTCTTCTAGGACTCTGTTCCTTCACATCACTCTGAGCCTGAAGGCTCCGGTATACTTCAAACAAACTTCTTTTTCGTTCTTGGTTTAGGGGTAAAACAAAGTTCGAAGTGCGTGACCAGCGATATACCGCCCACACTGCTAAGAGCGGCGTTTAGATGAATATGCAAATATGTGCCGTGCACTTTCTTCTCAGTAACAAAATAAACACAACAAAAATGAGAAAACAGTAAGCATTTATTATAGAAAGCATAAGAAAAGCGTCTGATCATAACAGCATGGGTATGTTAGCACGAGCTCTGCAAAGTAGCACTCCAGTCACGTCACGTCTTCATATAGCACTTTATTCAATAGATTGCTTAAAATCAAGTAGCTTTACAGTATCAAACATGAAAAACAGTGTTAATGCCTCATTTTTTTACAAGCACAACTTCATTTTGTACTATAAAGTGGCTATCCAGTGCGTTCATGTTTTCACCCGTGGAGATCTTACCTCAACAAACTCTACAGATCAAATGAGTCAGAGACGCGCCCACGCGAGTGAAGGCGGAGCCTCAGCGCACACCTTCTATTACGTTATCGTCACTGACCAATGGTAGTTTGAAGGTGTTTTGGTGCTGGAATGAACTTTTCCTGAAAGTTTGCTTTGGCAAGCCGTTTCGAACTTCCAAGGACACAAAACAAACTTATTTTTGGCCTGATTTTGTTCAAAATGACGTCACATCAGTTCTTTCTTCGATTTCGTTTGAAGTATACCGGGGCCTTGAGGCTGTATATTTGGTTTCCCTTCTATCGTTTTCCCTAATCTTATCGATACTTCATTTGGAACTCCAGTAAGACGAGACGCATTCCATTTCTTCCCATCCTCTAGCAGGAAGGTATTTGGACTAACTCTTCTTCTCAACACATGGAGCAGTGTACCTTGTTGAGCCTTTGTGAACATGCTCTGGTTTCTTAATTCGCACCCAATCCTTTTCCTTGTATTTAGGTACCTTAGCTCCCCTTCTTTGGTCAGTATATGCTTTACATTTCTGCTGTTTGCATGTCACAGTGTTTTTGATCTCAGAATATGTCTTCACTTCTGTGCTGACAGGCAGGACATTCAGTTTTGTACGCATCTTGCGGCCACGCAGGAGTTTGAACGGTGTAGCCCTTTCATAGCATGTGGTGTCGCCCGGTAATTATGCAAGAACTGTGTCACAGCCAATTTCCAAGGCTTCCTTTCCTGAATTGCAGATTGGATGCATTGTTTCAACACTCTATTAAATCATTCTACTGCTCCGTTGGCCTGTGGATAATACACGCTGGAGTACAAATGCTGAATGTTATGCTCCTTCAGAAAGTCAGCAAAAGCAGTGGATGTTAGTTGTGGACCATTATCTGACACTAAGCAGATTGGAGTACCTTATCTACTGAAGATGGTGTCCAGAAAGTTTATGATGACATCTGATGACACTTGCGACACAAAATCTACTTCTGGCCACTTACTGTTGTAGTCTACCAGCATTATGGAGTAGCGGTAATCCCATGTAGCAGACTCAAATGGTCCCACAATATCGATGGCTACCTTTTCCCATGGACCCTTAGGTAGTTCCACAGGTATGAGAGGTGCCGGTGCAGGCTTGGCTGTTTTGTTGTTTAGCTGATATGTCAAACATGAGGCAATCAGAGTTTCTACACTTCTGCCCATTTTTGGCCACCAGTAGAGCTCGCAAAGTCTTTGTTTTGTCCGTACAATGCCTCGGTGTCCTTCGTGAGCTAAGTTCACCAGTCTTGTACACAGTGACAGTGGAACCACAAGGCATTGATCACCCCGCATAATTAAGGGACCCTCCACGGACAGCTAGTTTCTGATGTGAAAATAATGTTCTAGTTCTTGTTTCACTGACTTCTTGGTTTTAGGCCAGCCATTCTTGATCTGTTCACAAAGTTTGGATAACTGGGGGCAGCTCTCCGATGGAGAAGAGAACTCAGAGACCGACAAGGCAAGTAAGTGAGAAACAGTGGCAACCATTTCAGGTTCATCTGTTGGGCCAGTCGAGGAATAGGAATAGCATAACAGACGGGCTGACCACCTAGCGATTCGCATGCCAGCTCTCCCTGTGCCCTTGGATATAAAGAGCGTTGTAAGGGCTTGGTGGTCAGTGCGCAGAACAAAATGCCTACCCCAGAGATACGTCCTTCATTTTTCAATACTCCACACACAAGCCAGTGATTCCCTCTCCACAGTCGAGTACTTTCTTTCAGATGGCGAAATGAGTTTGGGAGGCAAAGGCCACTTCGCGCTCTGTACCATCAGTGTGTAGCTGTGAAAGGACTTCTTCCACACCGTAATCAGAGGCATCAGTACTCAAATAAGTTGGCAATTGTGGGTCGAACAGAGCTAGAATGGGGCTCTTTGATAAGAGTGTCTTCAGGGTGACAAAGCTTTGTTCTGCCTTATCAGTCCAGAGAAAGTTCATGTCAGTGGAGGTCCTCAAAACATCACGGAGGGGTTCAACCACTGTTACGTAATCAGGTGTAAATTTACTATACCAAGATCTAAGGCCCAGGAATGAGCGCAGTGAAGCTGTGTCATAGGGAGCAGGTGCGTGCACGACAGCAGCTATGTTATCAAGGTCTGGATGTAGTCCCTCCTTAGAAACCATGTGCCCCAAAAATTTCAAGGTTTGCATCTTAAATTTACATTTCTGCATATTTAGTTTCAGACCAGCCTTGTTTAGACAGTGAAGTACAGCATTTAAGCGAGTGTCATTAATGTCCTCTGCGTTTCCATAAACAATTAGGTCATCCAGGTAGGCTTGAACACCTGGCAATCCATGCAGTATAGTCATCATCATCTTCTGGAAAGCAGGTGCAGCCGAAGCCAGTCCATATGAGACACGTTTATAATGGAACAACCCATCCTGGGTAATAAAAGCCATTAAATCTCTACTTTCAGGGTGCAATGGAACCTGATGATATGCAGAGGCCTGATCGAGAACACTGTCGCCCCACGCAGTTCTGCCAACAGTTCCTCTATATGTGGCAAGGGTTGGCTATCTACAACTATAGCCTTATTAGGCTCCCTTAAATCAACACACATGCAGATTCCACCTCCTTTTTATGTGTCACTACAATTGGGGAGACCCATGGAGATGTGTCAACCCGTTCAATTATGTCATGCTCCAGCAAGTTATTTAGTTCCTCAGAAACTGCTTGCCTAACTGCCAATGGCAGCCTTCTCAATTTTTGTTGAACCGGAATGAAATCTTCTTTCACCTTCACTTTATGTATAAATCCACTTGCACATCCTACAGTATGCACTGGTAGTATTTCAGAATTGTCATTTGTAATCACAGCATCACCTTCAATACGGTAGTGAAGTGTTTTCAGCAGATCCATTCCCAGAAAAGGTGTGCCTGACTGTACTACGTAGAATGTGCCCACTGCAGTACTACCATCATGGAAGACATCTGTAGAGAAACAGCCCAGCACTGGAATAGTCTCTTTGGTATGAGAAACTAATTTTACTTTAGCTGGATTGAGGGCGCATGAAGAACAATATTTACAGTAAATGCTCTCGGGCAGTATGGATACTGATGAGCCTGTGTCAACAATTAACTCTACTGGCTGACAATGTCCATCATTTGTTTTAATTTGCACGGAACGGAGAATTTTATCTGTCACAGTCTTAGGATCATTCATGTATAATACAGTGAGCTCTGTTATAACGATCTCATGCACCTGTTTCTGTGATAAGCGGCAAACTTTAGAAAAGTGCCCAATTTTTCCACATGAATTGCATACTGCTTTGATCGCTGGACATGAAGGTTTGTTAGCCAGATGGTTGTTGGATCCGCAACAATAACATGAACACCGTTGTCTCGCGTTGGCGATTGGACGATCTGATGAAGAAGAAGATGCTGTCTTTCTGTCCCGATGCTTTACATTCCAGTGACACTGTATGGCCGTGCTTGTGAAGTATCTGAAAGAATCTCTGAGTTCTTCAATGCAGTCTCCATTTGCACTGCTTGGAGACAGCTTTATTCAGAGTGAGGTCAGGTTCAAGCAAAAGTCTGTCCCGAACACGTGAATTAGCTGCTCGCTCAACGAGCTGATGGCGTAGCATTTGTTCTTCCATATCTCCAAAATCACATGCAGCCGAAAGCTCCCGTAAAGCAGCCAGGAACTGATTAACAGTTTCATCAGTCCGCTGTGTCCTTTGTCTAAATTTGTGTCTCTCGGCGACAACATTAACTGCAGGAATGAAATCTTTTTTCAGTGCAGCAACAGCTGTAGTATAAGTATTTCCCGTGTCTAGTAAGGTATAAAACAGTCTTTGTCCTTCTGTGCCCAAAGCATGTAACAGAACAGCTCGCTTTCTTTCCTCCGGCCATGCATCACCAGTAGCATTGATTACAAGGAGGTAATTCTCAAACATTTTGACCCAGACAGTAAAAGTAAGTGAAGGCTCACCAGGGCACGGCAGGAATGGAGCTGGTAAAGGAACTGTAATCAACATCCTAATCGCCAAATGTGGTGTTTGTACTTTTGTAATAAAATAAAGAAGCAACCACAGACATGAGTGTGTATTCTTCCCTCCACTTTACTACTTTTTTCCTTTTCCTCTTCTCTAATGCCATCTAGTGGCTACACATTATCTCTGCAGACACAACAAAGAGGGTAACAAGCACCACTTTAATTTACAACCTGCAGATGTCATACTTACCCTGTAACTATGGAACAAGAGTATATTTCCCCCTTCTTAGTTCTAAAATATTTACAGTATAAATAATGAGTAATTTTCCTGGTTGTTACCCTTTTATTCCCCAGACTTTACATATTGTTCCCCTATACTTACACATTCTTACTTTATAGGTACACTATAATTATCGAAAGTTATGCTTTTTTCATTATAATATAGCTGTTTTTATTTTGTGTTTTTTTTTATATCTCACTTATTTTAAAGTATTGTTTGTATAATTGTATGTTTTTTTTCCTTCTGTGAAGCGCTTTGAGATGCTACTTTTAAAGGCGCTATAGAAAATAAAGTTTAAATTATTATTATTATTATAATAATTACTTTGTAATCACGCAGTACTTTGTATGTATGAACAAATAATCTTTTAATTATTGTGTAACTTCTGTTAAAATAATTTGTAGATTTTTAAAAGATCAAAAAGATGAAAGATCCGCACATGAGAATAAAGTCAAAAAAGCTCCAAAATGTATTGTCCAGAGGCCATAAAAAGTGTAAAAATGCAAAAAAGCGTGACGGAGCACCAAGGTCACGTGATTTCAGCCGTTGGCAATTTGACACATGATCCGAATCATGATTCGATACACTGATTCATTTATGCTCTGAAGCTTCCTGAAGCAGTGTTTTGAAATGGGCCATCGCTAAATAAGTCATTATTTAGTTTTTTGGCACACCAAAAATATTCTCGTGGCTTTATAATATTAATATTGAACCACTGTACTCACATGAACTGATTTAAATATGTTTTTTTTGTACATTAATGGATCTTGAGGGAGGAAATGTCATTGCTGGCTATGGAGGCCTCACTGAGCCATCGGATTTCAACTAAAATATCTTAATTTGTGTTCTGAAGATGAACGGAGGTCTTACGGGTGTGGAACGACATGAGGGTGAGTAATTAATGACAGAATTTTCATTTTTGGGTGAACTAACCCTTTAATAAGCTTATTACTGTAATCATTATAGAAGACAGGACCTCCATTACTCA
>RJVU01025871.1:20980-43782 GCA_003731715.1 Anabarilius grahami
TTCTCGTCAGTTTACATGTTAAATTCACACAAATTTTCGCACGGGGGAGGATGCACCCAGACCAACCTACAACATCATTTAATTTGGAAACGTCACCTTCTTCACCTCTTTTGAGTTTGCAGGTATGAGTAATTAAACAGTTATAATTTTTATAATTTAGTAGAGAAAAGCAGTTGTGCAACAGGAGGATCAACATACTGTAAGTGTTTTTGGTAATGCTTTAGATTACAGCCCGGAAAGTACTGCGTAATTACAATGTATATACAGTGTAACTTCCGGTAATTATAGTGTACCTATAAAATCCATGTTGTGGCTGTTTTTCCTCCCCCAGGTCAGCTAGGTAACTTCTTGGAGGAGTTAGATGTGTTACTCTCATCCTTCCCTGAGGATGGTACTCCTCTGCTAGTACTTGGAGAGATGTTGAGAGATTTCAAACCTCAGGCTGCTGACTTACACACTCTGCTTGCCTCATTTGATCTCAAGCGAGTGTCTACTACAGCTACCCATAAATCAGGTAACCAACTGGACCTCATCTACACAGACTGCTGCTCCACTGATAATACAGTGGTTACTCCCTAACCTCCTTGGTGACAACCAGTCTGGTTTCAAGAGTGGCCACTCAACTGAGACTGCCCTTCTCTCAGTTACTGAAGCCTTGAGACTGGCACGAGCAACTTCAAAATCATCAGTACTGATCAAAACTGACAGACCAATGAGAGTGGTGCTTTTTTTCACGTCCCTGGAGCTGCTGAAGTTACAGTAAAACACGTAAAGCACAAAACGGTCTTGCCAAGCACACATTGATACCAAGATGATGAAGAGAAAGTAAGTAGATGAGGAAGACTCCTACAAACTATCCCTGCATCTCAAACAGCTCCCTAGCTTCCTAGATCGTGTATCAGTACCGTGTAAAGGAATGTGGCCAACTTCCTGATCAGTGCCCTGACTAGTGAACTAGGGAGCTGATTGAGATGCATGCTATGGGTGCTCTGCCAGTTATTGGCCACACCAATAGATGTGTATTATTTCTGTATTTTTAATGTTTGTTTTTTTTCTTTTACGTTTATTTGCACTACCGTTCACTTGCACTATTGTCATTGTGACTTGTTTGCACTACCGTTTTTGACTACCATCTCTCAAGTATATGGCATATATACTATTTATATCTGCATTTTTATCTTCTTTAGCTTAATTAATATCATAAATGTGTTTATTTGCACTACCGTTACGCACAAGCACAATATACTGTCAGAGTGAATTTGCACATTGGCTGCGCATCGCCATTGAAAATCACTTGGGTATGAACACAAAAAATGTCTCGAAAAAACGTTGGCGATAAACGCGTGCGATATTCGTCCTGGTGTGTACAGGCCTTAAGTCTCATCACATTGCATCTGGGGTACCTCAGGCCTCAGTGCTTGGAACACTTCTCTTCTCCATCTACATGTCATCACTAGGATCTCAGTGTCACAGGCACAATCACCTGCTCATCTGTCATCTGCATAACCACCAGCTCACCATCTACCGTTTACCGGGTCATTGTAGCGATATGCTCTATGAAGCTCAAACAATCATCCATCGCCACTCCAAGGTTCCTGGCTGTCCTGGAAGGAGTAATGGTTGACGACCCAAGTTGAATGGAAAGGTTATGATGAAGTGTTGGGTTGGCACCGACCACAAGCAGTTCTGTTTTTGCAAGGTTGAGTTGAAGGTGGTGGTCCTTCATCCAGGCAGAAATGCCTGTCAGGCAGGCTGTGATACGAGCAGCAACCGTCGGATCATTTGGTTAGAATGAGAGGTAGAGATGAGGTCTAGGTAGGCAGAGATCTGTTGTGGAAAGAATGTTGTCTAACTGAGGTAAAATTATTTATAATAGTTTTTGTGGTATTTTGGTGTTGATGTGTAAATGGTGTAAAAGACAGACTGTTGTTGCATGAAGAAACAAACAACAACCAAACAGACAAACAAACAAAAAAGTTATTCTGCCAAATGGGTGTAGTTCCTTGATCTAAAGATAACACTGAGTGCGTGTTGTTTTCTACATTTTTTAAACTATTGTTTACTTGAATAGTTAACTTTTAGTAATTTCTCAACCATGACAGTATAGCCCATATGACAGTACAGTACATATTTGACAAGCATTTAGCAGTGTGATATGCACTTATCTGAGGGATGTCACCAAATCTGTGGCGGAGCGTCTGGGTATGCAGGGTATGCATGTGCATATGGGCCTGGGCGGATTGGGGGCCCAAACATGCAGCCCAATTTTTGTGATGGCACGGACAACGGACAGTGAGTGTAGTGTGCAGTGCACAGTGAGATAGTGTGCAGTGCACAGTGCACACGTCAAACATGTCTTTCCGCAGCCAAATGCTTTCTAAGGCACACAAGCGCATCTGTGCATGAGACAGAACCCATACAAATATTCAGTATAATAGTATAATTATAATTCAGTATAAGTATAATAGAAATAATGTTGTCAATAACTTGCCATAGCCTATGTTTGTTGTAAGGGTGGAACTCCTACAGGGGTTCAGGATGTAAGGTTTGCTAAGCGACTAAAGAAACTTTATCAGTAAGATGTTGGAAAACTGTTCATTTCTTGTCTATTACCACCCACTGCAACTTATACCAACGACGGAAATAAGCACATTTATTATAGCAAAATATGTCGGAGATATAGTGTGACAATATTGTATTGAAATAGGAAGCACATTAATGTTAATACTAAATCAAAACTAGTTAGCACATCATTTGTAATTGAAAGGGTTTAATGACAATATCTGATTATGGTTACACTTAAAATAATTACAAAATAGATGTATGAGACGATAAAATCATATACCATTAATCGTACACTGCATGTATGAAAAAGTTACCTGAGACATAGAGAGTGAAAGAGAAAGAGAGAGAGTGAGAGAGAGGGCAAGAGAGTGCCCAAGAATCAAAGAGCAGAGAATAAAAAGAGACCGAGCAACAGTTACAATTTTCTTTTATCCCTTCCTTGACCATATGACCGAAACTCAAATGTGAGACATTCAAACTGACCAATCAGAAGATTAAAACTTCCCCCACTGTACTAAAGGTGTGACCATTTGTAGACCCCCGATGTACACACATCTTGGCCTACAGGGCTTGATCACTATCAACACCTTTGTGTCTTCCAAATGGCCCTTGTAGCAAGAGAGAGGGGGCTGAAACAGTAAAGCAAATGTCTTTGTTCATTTTAAAATATCTTTAGATATTTTCAATTCTTACAATGTTAAATGTACTAGATAGATCAGATAGATTTAATCATTTAAAAAATCTGAATAAATGGATCATCTGCACATTTTTAGATAATGTACAAAATGTGAATAAATCGTACACTCGCTGGGGGAAACTTTTTATTTACAAAAATAAAATGCACAGAAAAGAAACTAATAGTAAACTTATTAGGAATAAAACGTGCATTAAAAAAAGTCTGTGCAGAATAATTAATTCATAACTGGAGTAATCTTCGGACTCATCGCATCTATAAAATGATCTGAAACTCCAAAGCCAGAGTCGAATCGGTCGAATTCAAATTATGTTTTATTAACAAAATTTGGGAGGCATGCTTTTAAATGATCCTTCCAATCATCAGATCATTCCAACCAGGGCTGCGTTCAGCCCTGACAAAATGTTTGTTTAACGGAAATGGTAGTGCGATGAACACCCTGTTCTGACGACGCAAAAGTTGCAACTATGGCAGCTGAAAAGGCCATTCTTTGTGTTCTTTTTTAAGAATTCGAGCTCGGAGCATTTTCCTTGGACAGCACGCCAAATACGCATACTATTTATTTATCTGACTTATTTGTGTGAACTCGTGAAACTTGGACTGTGTTGAAAAGCCGTTTTTTTACATTTTTGAAATAGATCCGAAATGCAAAGTCATAATGATGAGGAGCAGTGCTGTTGTTGTCATTGATGTCTTTTGTCTTTTTTCAACTGACTGTGTGCTTGAATAAAGTAAAAATAGCATGTAGCCTAGGATGCAGGTGTCACAAAACATGAATATCTGTCTTCACAAGAAATGTTGTCTAACTGGATAGACATTGAATGGCGTCATTTCTCAGATCTTTGCTGAAACAGAATTTGAATGGTATTTTTGCCATGAAAGAGACATAAAAGAAGCTGTTCTTGAGTGTAGTTCCTTGATCCAAAGATAATGAGTCGGTGTTCTTTTCTACAGTTTGTTGTGGGTCATTAACTTCAATTGTTGACTTATCTTTTTAAATCTCAGCCATCACTCAGTCCATTACATATTTGATAAGCATTCAGCACTAATACCAAAGGTGCAATAATGCAAAAACAAATGGTATGACCAAAAGGTTTTACTAGTTACTACTGTAAACTCAAGCAAGGAAACCTAGGAAACCCTAGCAAAACTGTGCGCACTGGTTTGAGCTTGAACGTGCCCCTGATCTTCCTCAGATGTTGATCTACTCCTTATCAAAAAGTATAGAACCTGTAATGAAGCTGGACTCAGGCAGGGATCCATATGCAAAGCTTTTATTAAAGCAGAGCGTCGTCGTACAGGCAGGGTCAAACAGGAACAGCAAAGGACAGGCAGAGTCGTGGTCAGGATACAGGCAGTAGATCAGGGCAGGCAGATATCTAGTGATGGCCGTCTGACACTGATGCTCCGACACAAGCTTGCTTTGCTTTGGTACGGAAAAACACACGTGACCGATGATGTTCTCTGAGTGAATCACGTGACTGGTTCAGACCAGTCAATACTGCTTCGCATCGCGAGAGGCTTCGTGACGCTAGACTTTGCTGCGCGCACGCTTAAGCAACTTTTTTGGCACGTAATATGACTATATATAAACACCCAAAATGATGCACAAGATGTTGGTTTGTTGTAGAACAACCAATCAATCAAAGTTTATTTACATCATTCACACAAACCCTAGTTACACTCATACAGACATTATTTTGCTATCTACAATTTCGCCACTAGATGTCACTGAAACGAAGCTTTGAATGAATAAACCCATTTTCAAAACAATTGATGAAGTGGTTCAATACTGGTTCAGTGCTTCATTTGGACATCACTACAGATATCATTCACAATCTAGATAACAATAAACAGTCCAAAGGCAGGCGGCAGAGAATCGTAAACAGGTAACAGGCAGAGAGGATAATAATGCTCGGAATTGTAACAGAGGGTAAACAAGATTTCACAATGAGGTGGTGTGTGAGTGAATCTTAAATAGTCCAGATAATAGGCTGCAGGTGTATGTGGCAAATGATGATTGGTGTGGAGTGTGCATGTGACAGGCAGGGAGGATTATGGGAAGTGTAGTCCAGGAACTGACAGGAATCGTGACAGAACCATATCAGAAGCACATAAGAACATTTTTTAAATGAAATCATCAGTAAATTGTATGGCTCCTACAGAAAAATGTTGTATTGTCTTATATATGTTTTATTTTACCAGTTGTGGAATCAAACCATTCAATCATCTGAGGTAACGTAGTTAGCCTACTTTATCGAATATTTCCATTTTATGCAACTTTACACATTTATTAATGATAAATTAATAATTAATACATTTAAGATCATCATGTTTGCAGCAAACAATATAGATAAGACCTAATGGAGTAATAATAGTATTACTCCACTATCTGAATTGAAATATATTGTACATTTTAATGGATCACACTACAAACATAATGATTTTATAATACATGATGCACTGCTGTGTCTGTTATCCCATAATTCACACTTTTGGACACTTTTGCTTTAACTGACATTAGACAACACTGCAAAAACAAGCGGTTATTTTCTGTTATAAATGTATTGTCCAACATTCCCAATTTTTCTGATGCATGTCCTTAATTTAATTTCATATGTTGGTAATAATTCAGTGTTTATAAGCCTTTTAAAGAATTTGAACCCAAACTGACTGGGTTTCTAGAGAGCAAAGGTTTTGTGAAAAAAGTGGAAGACTTAAACACAAAGTGTGTAAAATAAACTGTTAAAAGGATTTGATGATCACTGGTGATAGTATTTTATTCAGTGCTGTCATCATTCAGGTTGGATTTCAGCTTTAATGTAGGTTTTTTTTAACAAAGCAGGTGATATTGCCATAGAAACTAGTAGAATGCCGACTCGCTTTAACCACAAAATGGCGGAAACGCAAGGCCGCTGCTGGGCGCCGGAGTTTCAATGTAACATTCTGTTGAGTGTTGCTTCTTGTTAGTGTATATTCCTTGTCCTTATCAAGCACCACACGAGTTCTGAAAAGTGAAGCCAAAGCATCTCAAACACCCCCAGGTGGCTCTCCATCTAATGCAATAAAACCTTTTTATTTTATTTTTTATTTTTTTATTAACGCAAAAAAATACAGTGGGTACGGAAAGTATTCAGACCCCCTTCAATTTTTCACTCTTTGTTATATTGCAGCCATTTGCTAAAATCATTTAAGTTCATTTCTTTCCTCATTAATGTACAAACAGCACACAATATTGACAGAAAAACACAGAATTGTTGACATTTTTGCAGATTTATTAAAAAAGAAAAACTGAAATATCATATGATCCTACGTATTCAGACCCTTTGCTCAGTATTTAGTAGAAGCACCCTTTTGATCTAATACAGCCATGAGTCTTTTTGGGAAAGATGCAACAAGTTTTTCACACCTGGATTTGGGGATCCTCTGCCATTCCTCCTTGCAGATCCTCTCCAGTTCTGTCAGGTTGGATGGTAAACGTTGGTGGACAGCCATTTTTAGGTCTCTCCAGAGATGCTCAATTGGGTTTAAGTCAGGGCTCTGGCTGGGCCATTCAAGAACAGTNTTGCTGAGTGTCCTTCAGACACTCAGCAATGTGTATTTTTCTAATGTCAGGTATTCATCTTTTACTCTGTTTCTGAGCATTTGATGTTTTGTATTGATCATCTTTGAAATGATTATGTAATTGGCATGATACATTTATGTGGCGAGGGGGGCGTGGTTTAGCGGAGCCTGCAACGGGAGAGAGCGTCAGGGGACGCGCGGTGAGTGAACGAGCTGAATGCAAATCACGAACACCTGTTTCTCGTTCCAGTAATTGGCGTGGAGACAGGATAAAGCACCAGGAGAAGCAGGAGCGTGTGAGAGAGAGGGACTGCTGTTAAACCCATACCTGGTTGTTGATTGTCTGGAGTGAAGCCCGTCCTTGGATGTGGAATTATTGAATGTGCATTGCACTGCCTTTTGTTTATGTGTTTGATATTTTCTCTGGTGAGAATAAAAGTCTAGCAGCAGTCAAAGCCGACCCTTGTCCTCTTCCTTCCCACAACACAAGAACCTTACCACAATTTATCTGACCAATAAATTGTTATATTTGATTTTGTTCTGATTTACTCTGAAATTATTGACTCTAGTAGATTATAAATCCATAACCCCACAAATCTACGCTCAGGTTAGTAACGGACTAAAGTACAGTTTAGGTGGAGCAGAGGGGCACACCAACTGATACTTTAGAGCTCCGACTAACACATTGGCATTAGTTATGTATACTTAAGACTGTGTAGGTTAGTATAGTGGTTCAGAATCATATCCGTTCAGAACAACATAGGGTTGTCAGACCAATCTGAATAGGGTGAGCCTCAACCTCTGATTACTGTAATATTACTCTAACTAAGTGTACGGGGGAAACCACGGCATGATTATATAAAGTTACCATTAGAAAGGTTAGATTGGTCAGCTTGGTTCTATGGTAATGGTCATGACCTCTGGTTAGATATACTCTTGCTTTAATTCAGTGGGTTCAGATCTATGGGGACTAAATAACGTACTTTTAGAAATAAGCAAGCATGGTGCGGCATCTAAAAGTATTAGTCATTGCCTCTGTCTAATGACCAAGACTGACGAGTTTGTGTATATGAGATCGTATACCAGGCCGGTGCGAGACTCAAAGCGTTATAAGAATCCGAATAAACGAGTAAAATAAGAGTAAAGAGTTAAATAGAATAATCAAATGTAGAGCTAAATTATTATACAAATGACCAATAATCAGTTGACATTCTAAACTATATTCGAGGTTGTATTAGATGTGCTGATTGACTGGTATGTTAAGCCACGCCCATTTGTATGTACGTAAGTTCTCAGTACGTGTTGAGCACTCACTAAAAAAGCAAGGGAACATGCAAAGCGTGTCTGTCATTCATCTCTCCGATCCAGCCTCAGTTCATAATATATTACAGTGGCGACGAGGATTAAGAGTATATTTAGAGACTGATAGTCGCTGAGAAACCCTGTTGCACTTGTCGTAAAAGAAACTTAAAAGAAAGGAACAAGGCACGAGTGAAAAGCTGCTAACAACGTACCGTCAGCTAACATGGCAGCGATACAGTTTGGCCGTGTGGATGAGTACAAGGAATCGAAGGAGGATTTCGAATCGTACATTGAGCGTTTTGAACAGTGGCTGCTGGCAAATGACACTGCAAGTGAGAAAAAGGTTAGTGTGTTTCTCTCCGTGATCGGGGCAGAGACATATGGACTGTTAAAGAATCTAGTCACGCAGACGAAGCCGAGTGCAATGTCATATAACGATCTGAAAGCAGCGTTGCTAGCGCATTACAGGCCGCAACCACTAGTGATCACGGAGCGTTTCAAATTTCAGAAACGCAACCAAAAGGAAGGTGAATCCGTGGCGGATTACATCGTGGCTTTGAGACAGCTATCAGTGAGCTGTGAATTTGGACAATATTTGAGTGATGCGCTCAGAGACAGATTTGTAAGTGGACTAAACTCAGAGTCGATGCAACGCAAATTGCTGAGTCAGAAGGATCTGACGTTTAATCAGGCTTGCGAAATTGCGTCATCTATGGAGCTGGCTTCAAGAAACAAGCTGGAAATCGCGGGTAAAACCAAGGATTTACAGTAAGTGAATGCCGTGAGTGAAGCTAAACTTTTTCAAAAGAAAGGAAAAGGAAAGTTTAAAGGGAGAGATGATTCTGAAAAAGGAAAATACCAGAAGAGCGAACAGAGAAAAGAAGAAAGCAATAAATGCTACAGATGTGCTGGGAAACACTCAGCTAGAGACTGCAGGTTTAAGAATGAGAAGTGTCATGTGTGTAACAAGATTGGACACATTGCAAGGGCCTGTAGGAATAAGAGAACAGCTGGACAGATGCAGTATGTGGAGGCTGAGTGTTCTAATGAAAGAAAAGAGGATGAATCAGAGTTATTTGGAGTGTATACAGTGTACACAACCTCAAACGGAAAGAAAGGAATTGTGGTAAATGTGAATTTGGATGGAAAGTGCATGGACATGCAGCTGGACACAGGGGCAGCGGTGTCGCTGATGTCAGAACTGTCATACAAGGAGTTCCTGTCGCACATACCTTTAAGCAAAATAAGCATGCAGCTAACTACATATTCAGGGGAGAAAATTCCATTGCTTGGATCCATTGATGTGCCAGTGAAATATGAAAAGCAAAATGTCACACTGCCATTGGTCATTTTTCAACTCCAATTTTTCAGAAAGCGAGACCCGTTCCTTATGCTTTACGAGAAGCGGTGGAAAAGGAACTGGAAAGACTGGAAAAAACGGGCATAATATCCAAGACTGAAAGAAGTGAATGGGCGGCCCCAATAGTAGTCGTGCCAAAAAGTGATAAGTCAATCCGCATCTGTGGTGACTATAAAGTAACTATAAACCAGAACCTAGAGGAAGAAACATATCAACTGCCCAACACAGAAGATTTGTTCGCTAAGTTGGCAGGCGGAACGTTGTTTAGCAAACTGGACTTGGCGCATGCATATCAGCAATTCAAATTAGACCAGCACTCAGAAAAATACCTCACCATCAATACTCATCGTGGCCTGTACAAGTACCATCGTCTCAGTTATGGAATGGCCAGTGCTCCTATTTTCCAGGCTGTCATGGATCAAATCCTGCAAGGGCTAGATCATGTCACCTGTTTCCTTGATGACATCCTTATCACTGCCAGTACAAAAGAGGAGCAAGTTAGGAGACTGGATGAAGAGCGCCCAATAGCTTTTGCATCCCGTACACTGACTGAAACCGAGAAAAAGTATGCCCAAATAGAACGTGAAGCCTTGTCCATCATCTATGGAGTTAAAAAGTTCCACAAATATATCAATGGACGGAAATTCACACTCATAACTGACCACAAGCCTCTGCTGGCGATACTTGGACCAAAGGCAGCAATACCAACCTTGGCAGCCCTTAGAATGCAGCGCTGGGCTTTAGTGCTGATGGCTTATAATTATGAGATTGAGTACCGCAAATCAGCTGACCACATGAATGCTGATGCAATGTCCAGACTACCAACTATGGGCAAAGACTGTATCGGGGAATAAGGAAGTGTGTTCTACTTTTCCCAGGTGGATGAGCTCCCTGTGTCTGCTAAGGACATAGCACAAGCAACACGGAACGATCCAACACTATGCAAAGTGTGGAATTACACTGTGAATGGCTGGCCAAACTATGTTTCAGAAGAGAGTCTGAAACCATACTTCACACGCCGCCATGAATTGTCAGAGGACCAAGGGTGTGTGTTGTGGGGTATGCGTGTCATAATTCCACCCAAATACAGATCCAGATTACTAGACGAGCTGCATTATGAGCATCCAGGAATTTGCCGTATGAAGGCCCTGGCTCGCAGCTACCTGTGGTGGCCGGGATTAGATGGCTGCATTGAAGAAAGAGTGCGGAGCTGTAGCAGTTGCATGTCAGTTCAAAAGTCACCTGCAGTGGCACCCCTTCACCCGTGGAGATGACCTGAGCGGCCATGGCAGAGAATCCACATTGATTTCGCGGAAAAAGACAAGCAGTTTTTTCTAGTAGTGATCGACAGCCATTCAAAATGGTTAGAGGTGGTGCCAATGTCATCAATCACCTCCTCGCTCACCATTGATGCACTCCGAGGTTTGTTCGCAGCTTATGGATTACCAGAGGAGGTGGTCTCTGATAATGGGCCGCAGCTGGTGTCTGCCGAGTTCATGGATTTCCTGAAAGGTAACGGAATTAAACATACGTGAGTTCCTGCCTATCATCCGGCCTCAAATGGTGCTGCAGAAAGATCTGTTCAGATACTGAAACAGTCACTCCTGAAAAGTGTTGGTGAAAAACAGGGCAAGCATATGCTTTCACTCAAGCACAAATTGGCCAATTTCTTAATAATGTACCGTAGTACACCTCATACAGTCACAGGGAAAACACCAGCGGAGCTGTTTCTTAAGCGCCACATCCGAACACGTTTTTCGTTGTTGAAGCCTGATCTGGCCAGATTTGTTCAGGAAAAACAGCGGGAACAAAAGAAACAGCATGACCGAGGGAAAAGGTCCTAAGATCTTTCGTTGAGGAAGAGCCAGTACGAGTCCGAAACTGTGCATGTGGACCATATTCTGCTGGTAAATGTTGCAGCAGGATCTCCTTTGCATGGTGTGTTGGAGATCCCAAATCCAGTTGTCAATGTTGATGACATTGGAGCCATGAACATTCCTTCTGCCAGTGATCCCCCTATGCCAGTTTTTGAGCCAGAGATTACTGGAAATACAGAGAACTGTACTCCAAGAAGTCCAGTGAGCACCACACCACACCCAAATGTTGTTCGTAGATATCCACAGAGGGTCCGTACTGCTCCAAAAAGATTAGATTTATAAGTATTTGTTTTCTACTACTAGTGGTTTTCAGTGCAATAGTTTTTGACATTGAAGGATGTAATGTGTAATATCGTTACCTGAAAATTTCTGTGCACTGATATATATATATATATACACACACACATAAAAAGTTTGTTTCTAAACTGTTTTGAAAAAAAAAAAAAGAGATGTTCAAATCTTAAGGGGAAGGAGTGTAATAGATGTGCTGATTGACTGGTATGTTAAGCCACGCCTGTACGTAAGTTCTCCGTACGTGTTGAGCACTCAGTAAAAAGCAAGTGAACATGCAAAGCGTGTGTCTGTCGTTCATCTCTCCGATCTAGCTTAAAATCATAATATATTAAAGTCCCCTTGGAACAACATGTTCTCCAAACAATACGACAATATAGGTCGTTTGTCACTTCCCTGAAATACGACTCATAGGAGCGTTTACTAAAGTGGCGCCCCTATCGACAACAGGACACTTTCATTTTAATTCATCAAATACGACCCATAGGAGCATTTGCTTTCATTTTAATGCATTGTTCCCTTTTATCTGTGTCATATATCGGGTTTCGTGTAGCTCAACTGGTAGAGCATTGCAATAACAATATGCAATCATGTGATCATGCGATCGTAGGTTCGATTCCAGGGAACACATGCGCTCATAAAGTGTAAATGCACTATAAATCACTAAGGTTAGGTTTAGGGATGGGGTGGGTGTAGCAATTAATAAAATTTAATTTTGGTAAATGGAAAAAGCAGAAATGGTGTAAAACATCCACACATTGCATTTAAATAAACACGCATTTTGATTGGTAACGACAGTCATACGTCATTTCATGACGACAGACGTAACACGACACTGTCATTATTTTTACGACCACTAGAGGGCGCATGACTTCAAAACGTAAATATAGGTCGTAATATGGTGCGTAAAAAACGACCTATAGGGTCGTTTTTTTTTGGAGGACAGTCTCCCTTGGAATTATAAGGTTCTATTTGACATTGTCAAAATAGAGTTATTCACACAATATAGCATCAGGATGCTGTTGACCAATGTGAGATTGAGCAAATTAATCGTGGTAACTGCGTTCACTGCATCTGATCAGCGCACCTGCTCTGCTCCCTTAGCACGTGATCTGTGATGACGTTGCAGGTTTTGATTCGTCAAAGAGAATATTAAACATCTTAACAAAAGGACTTCACCCTGAATTAAATCAATCATCAGATAGGGCCGGAAGTTTGACAAGACAAGCTATTGGTCGTGTGTATGTTCTTTTCTCAACTTTCACAGCAACCGACCTTACTCTGTCATCCGAGCCGGGGAACACTTCTGTGATTTTCCCCACTGGCCATAATGCTCGAGGAACCATCACCACATCCCCAATTTGCAGATTCTCTTTATCTACCCTCCATTTCTGGCAAGCTTGAGGACTGGGCAGATAATACTTAACCCTGTAAAGCTCACTGTTGCAGAATTACAACATCACTTTCAACAATTAAAAAAAAAAGGCTTGCAAATGTTTTTTTTTCTCTCAAGACCACATTTACATAGTTAATGGGTTCTATTGTTTATCCTCACAATGCTATTGGATAGAATAAGTGTTTATAGGTCTGGTCATCTGGCCATGAAGTTACTCTACCTGCAAACTTCGCGTCAAGCTCATCTCCTTTTTTACATGACTGGATTTGTCAAGATTCAAGTAAAATTCCTTACATATTTTTTTTGTGTTTATTACAATGTCTAGAACGCAGATATATTTAGTTCTGTCATGACAACTCTCGGAGTGTTTGGTATGGTAATGGATATGACAATGTAGATATATTTGGTCTTGGCGGAATAGATCTGCTACGCTGCTGCTGCTGTTGATTATTGCTGCTGCTGCAGAGCAAGTACGGGACTTGCTACTGCCAATACATACACGACCCGCTGCTGTGAGCAAGTAAGACATGCTGCTGCTGTACAATAGCGTACATGAATAACCCCCCAACAGAGCAGGTGACATGATATTGGACAATACAAGCCCAGAGATATCAGAGATCCCCCATCAAAGCAGAAGGCAAGATGATGATTCACCCTAACCCCCCAGCAGATCTACCGCCAAAACATATGTACTGCTGCTGCTCCGAAGAGCCATAGGAACCGTGTGTATGCTATCTATGTGTGCCTAGCCCATTTTGCCACAACAAGTATTCTGGGCTGTAAGGCTTGGCTCTAGTGGCCTATTAGACTATGTGTGCCTGGGCTACCACGCCGAATGGCTTAGCTCTAGTGGCCTATGTCTATGTGTGTCTGAGCCAAAAGGCTCAAACATACCAATTAGAACGTGCATTATGTGTGCCTTTAACAAATGGTAAAACGTTGCAGGCTAATAGAGATAAGAAACCCTCCACGACCACCTGAGCAAATAATAGTATAATGATGTAGCATGGTTTGAAAATGTCACGTAACCCTGTATACTCCTAAAAGTAAACTCATTCGGATGAACGGAAAATTAATGAGCAGGGCTCCAACGTGCATCAGCTGACCCAGCCCGAACGCGTAGGTACATGAAACATCAGCCTTGAAGAGTTGTTGAAGTTGAGCAATACTATGAAACATTTAGATTTACAAGTCATAATATGAATGAGATTAGCCTAATAGAATATTAATTAAAAATATTTAGTTTCTATCGTCTAAATCGCATGCTAATGCATTTCTATAATATCTTTGTCCCATATGCAATGGTTATGTCAGTTGATGCAATTTGACAGTGAATCCCATAACATCATTTCTCAGCGTGCAACCGACTGTCGGTCCTCACATATAAACACAAATGAAACGTATGGCTGCAAGAGCGTGTAGAACATTCACTTATCTCAGTAGCGAACTCAAAGTTCCACTACGTCAATGGCTGACCACCACACTGCAAAGTGTCTTCTATTTACGTTCCTGTTAATGAATACCTTGGCATTTTAAGCAGAGAGAGAGATTTCTGACAGTCATGCAACCACCGCTCAGATCAACAAAGCACATCCATAATTCGGCCACACTTCCTGCCGCTGCAACACGCCGCATATAGGAAACACCTGATGTTATCCAGAGCGCAACACAATTATACTATAGGCTACAGATCATAACACAAAATACATATTAAGCATACTGAGGCGCTCTTGCTTCGTTTGAAGAACTGCCTTGGCACGCTAAATATCATTCTACATGAAATCCATTAATTAAATGACTTACCGACCTTGCAATAATCGCTGTTCGTCCTGTAGTATGAAAAGTATATGCCCAATAAAATCCAAATACAGCTGCTCACGTACTTAGTATGTAAATAAGATGAAAACATTGTTTGCATTTTAATCATGATATATTCACATTGCATGATCACTCATTAGCCAGCACAAACTCCTCTCACTCAATAGCAACAGGTAACTTTAGCCCTGCACGCGGCATGCACGCAACGCCTGCTGCGTTCTATGTTATGTTGTTGATATCCGCTCCATTGCTATCTAAATTTGTTATCCATACTGCTGCTGCTGCTGTACAAAATACTTGCTGTAGCTTCGTTAGAATTTGATACAAAAAGCAAAACTTGTTTCCATTTAAAGTTCAGCAAGCTTGTCTCTGTATCATTATACACATGCATGCGCTAGCTGCCAAAATACTTAGTAATTCTCTCTAAGCATTAAACAGACTGTTGATATGACATAGAATTGATAAGCAGACTACGCAAAAATGCACAGTGATATAGTGTAAAACCCATGTACTTAGATGATTTCTGAAGCACGCTGCACTACTAAGCAATGCTAACTCATGTATTTGAAGATTGAGCACGCAGCTTATTGGCTACTAATACAGCAGGAACCAATCATCTGTGACCTATAGATAATGATGTGATAATTAGCAGGTGTGTTAAAGGACCTATTAGTCTGCTCCATCTAGAGTTTCATGCCAGAACTTTGTATTTCAGCAAATTTATTAGCCTCCATTAAACATTTCTAATGGAAAGTATATGAGTCAAAGAAGCTTGTTTCTTCTACATTGATTTTTCACATGCTGGTTCAGTACACGCACACAAAGGGCTTAGTTATATAACATTTGTCATCATTCCAGTTGCCATCTGTTGAAAGACAGAAAAAAAATAGTTGTTTTTATTTTTGTATTATGAAAAAAAACAATTAATGTTTATTTAGTATTGTAGACACAGAAATATTAGTATTTGATGTCTAGAAAACAATCAGCAACAATGTTTCCGTGATGAATTTTCACATTCTTTTATTCTCTATCTTCTGGAAATATGACATAAAGCAGTATCTGCTAATCTTCTGATGTATGGACTAACACAATTCAGATTGATGGAACGTTTATCATGTTATTTCATGAGCATTAACAGAAGTCACTTACTCTTATAGTTCATCTCAAGGCAGTGCTCTTTTCCAGCATTGTTATTGGGTTCTCCAGGCGACCATATTTCATAGTCAATTTGGGATCCATCACTCCAGAGCCAAACTCCCTCCTGTGAACAGAAGAGATTTTTTTTTTTTTTATGTCCACAGCTTACATAGCTTAATTTTATCTAAAAGATGATTCCTCATGAACCCTAACCCCACTTTAAACATGTCAGAAATCTAGACAGAAATGAACAAAAATTGTTTCACAGAAAGGGTATCAGTAAAGAATATGTGAAAACTATGTAAGAAAGGGTTAAATCACTCAGTTATCTCTATCAGCCACACTATTTCACATCGAGTTTCACAATACAAACACTGGAGTATGACATCATCATGATGAGCGGTGCCTCTCATGGTTCTGAGGACCAAAACTAAATGATAATAACACATCTATGCTCATGCATTTTGAAAAATGTTTTTGAGTATTAATGTAAATGTAATTATAAATGCCCAGTTGCACAGAAAGTATGATCAAAATATAATTGCTTACCCCAGCAGCATCATAGCCTCCGATCCAGGCACGTGTTGATGCATGAGTTTCGTGTCTAATCATCCTCTGTATAAACACGTACTCCTCATGGCTGTGTACAGAAGCAAGGTTCCCTTTATTGCCCAAACAGTATTTCTGCAGAGGCAGAGACATGAGCAAACACAACAAACATGTTATTTTAAATTAATCTGCCAAAATCTGTGACATGCCTTCAGTTACCATCGAAATAATTTTTTCTCACTGTGCTGTTTATTTATTGTTCATTATTTTACCCGTGAAATATAAAATCTGCCATTTGAGGTGGGACTACTTTTCTAGAAAAGGTTCTGGTTATACTGTATATAGATTAGATATAACTTCACATAGATAAAGTTTTTAAGTGATCCTCTCATGATAACATGGAATGTGTTGTGTGTATTTTCAAACCAGTATGATATTTCAGTATTATCACAGTGATGTTTGTTCACATCCTGGAGCTCCACTGTAATTTCTTTACTGTTAACACATATTTTGATTTTAAACTGAGGAACAAGTTTAAATGACTTTCCTGTGATAACTGACAGGTGTCACAGATGTTTACAGAGTTAATCCAAGAATATTATATTATTTTTAATGTCATATCAGAAGCTGAATGTATCATACCTCAGCTCTAGACCATGTTTGAGGGTTATAGAAAGACTTGAAGCATCTGCATCCAAAGGCAGACCATCCTTTCCGACAAGCTGTAAAATGGATGTTTTGTTTGTTATTATGTTTTAACCATTAATGACCTTTCAAGTAATTACATTAATAACTTTCATTTCACACTATGTAACTTTTGGCCCTTTACAGGTTTAAAAACAAAAAGGCATGCAACATTGTTTTGGTCATGTTTTGTGTAGCATCTGGAGTAAATCACAATGATTGAGTCAACTCTAGATTTTGCGAAAGCTTTTGATGTTTGACCCCCTTTCTGTAACTCACCGACTTGGCTCCAACGGGTCTGGCACCATATTCCCTTTTGTCACATTTTATTACACCAGAGAGATGTAAGGTCTGCACAGGATCAAATTATGCAAGCCAACTATAAACTGTGTTTAAGTTTTACCTCCTTGAACTTTTGTTTGTAAATCTCACATTGGCTCCGGCCTGGCTGACATTAACAGCTCACTTGACACATTTTATGGCCGTATCGATAGATTCCCGAACCACTGCCTTGTGACTTCAAACGATCGTGGTCAACTCGGATCGAATTAATGCAAGCCATGTGGCCGCATCATTCCTTCAAGTGGTAAAATGAGAAATTGAACATTACAAACAAGCACAAGTCCCAGCTTAGAAGCAGCCCTTTAATTATGATCAAGAAACAACCAAAACTAACATCAACAGAGATGTAAGTGGAAAGAATACCAGATATTACGCTCTGCAACCACAGCCACAAAACAATTACATAAGAAATAGGTAAATATAAACAGCAAAGCAACAGAATTTCCTGCATTCACAGTTCAACTGCAAGCTGGTAACTGCTTTCAGCTTTATAAACCAACAGGTAGGCTACAGCATCTGCATCAGTGCAAAATCACAATTTATTACTCAGACACAAACCACTGTGCAATACACTAAACTCTGTATAAAACAAAGCCATAATAAAAACAGTAGCAGCACATAATATCACTGTTAATATGACAGCAATAATAAGAGAAACACAATATTTACAAAAATATGTACATTTTGTTGCATATTCCTAACCTTTACAATTTTTTCTTTCTAGATTTTCTGACAGAGAAGTCCCTAATGAGACCAGTAAAATCCAATTCGCGCAGAACGTCATTTTCAATGGACAAGAGAGACAGGTGATTCAGTCGGTTTTGGCCCATTGTGGATCTCAGTCTATTTTAAATTAGTCCCAGTTTTGAAAAAAAGAGTGCTCCCCGCTGGTGTTGGTTACAGGCAAAGTCATAAATAGCCGGAGTGCTATATCAACATTTGGAAACACTGATTGTCGTTTCCTTGTTCTTATAAGTTACAGCAGCAGCCTTGCTGAGGTGTCTTCGTTTTCTTTGATAAATTGTCTGAATTGTCCAATTTCATCCACAAAATCCTCCTCTAGATCACCTGCATATTTCTTCTGCAGATGATCTGCTCCTGTGCGAAGATCTTGTAGGGGGATGGATGGGATCTTGCTCAAAAATCCAAATGTCTGCTGAATATCTTTGTAGGAGTGATACCTCCTATCCAGCTCAGCAATGATATGGTCTATGATGGCAATAAAAACAGTTGTTTTGAATTTGTCACGTCCTGACTGCTCATAATCAGGTTCATTGGATTCACCCACTTGTTTTTTCCTTCTCCTGTGTCTCTGCATGTCCACTTTGTAGACTTGTTGGGACAACGAGGGAGACATGTTTTTTGCATCACTCTCAAACTTGTCAAATTCTTCTCGAAAACTAGCTACATAATCCCTCGACGAGCTGACCAAATTAACAGCAGTACATAAATCTAGGTCAACTGCCTGTAAAGCAGTACTAGTCTTGTGGAAACGCTGCAGTATGTTTACATTTACATTTAGTCATTTAGCAGACGCTTTTATCCAAAGCGACTTACAAATTGGAATAGTAGAATCAATCAAATCAACATGAGAACAACAGTACATACGTGCTGAGTGAAGTCACATTTATGACAGTAAAGTGCTCATAGCAAGGATTTTTTTAGAATACACAAATAGATGGAAGGAAAATAGAAATCAAGGTAAGTGCTGCTATTACTGGGTCAAGTGCTGGCGAAAAAGATACGTCTTTAGCATTTTTTTGAAAATGGCTAAAGATTCAGCTGCTCGGATAGAGCATGGCAGGTCATTCCACCAGCCAGGAACAGACCCGGAGAAGGTCAGTGAGAGCGATTTTGTGCCCCTTTGTGATGGCACCACAAGGCGCCGTTCACTTGCAGAACGCAAGTTTCTGGGGGGCGCATAAGTCTGAAGTAGTGAGTTAAGATATAGCGGTGCAGAGCCAGTGGTCGTTCTGTAGGCAAACATCAGAGCCTTGAATTGGATGCGAGCAGCTACTAGCAGCCAGTGCAGACTGATGAAGAGAGGAGTGACGTGCGCTCTCTTCGGTTCATTGAAGACCAGTCTTGCTGCAGCATTCTGGATCAGTTGTAGAGGCTTGACAGTGCATGCTGGAAGGCCAGCCAAGAGAGCATTACAGTAGTCCAGTCTGGATAGAACAAGAGCTTGGACAAGAATTTGTGTGGAATGCTCCGATAGGAAGGGTCTAATCTTCCTGATTTTGTACAAGGCAAATCTGCAGGACCGGGCCGTTGTCGCAACATGATCTTTGTAGCTTAAAGAATCATCCATCATCACACCAAGATTCCTAGCTGTCCTGGAAGGAGAAATGGTTGATGACCCAAGTTGAATTGAAAGGTTATGACGAAGTGTTGGGTTGGCACCGACCACAAACAGTTCAGTTTTTGCAAGGTTGAGTTGAAGGTGGTGGTCCTTCATCCAGGCAGAAATGGCTGTCAGGCAGGCTGCGATGCGATGCGACCAGCAACCGTCGGATCATCTGGTTGGAATGAGAGGTAGAGTTGTGTGTCATCAGCATAACAGTGATAGGAGAAACCATGCTCCTGAATGACAGATCCTAGTGATGACATGTAGATGGAGAAGAGAAGTGGTCCTAGCACTGAGCCCTGAGGTACCCCAGTAGCAAGATGATGTGACTTGGACACCTCACCTCTCCAAGATACCCTGAAGGACCTACCTGAGAGGTAAGACTTGAACCACTGAAGTGCGGTTCCCGAGATGCCCTTCGACATGAGTGTTGACAGGAGGATCTGGTGGTTAACTGTGTCAAAAGCAGCAGACAGATCCAGCAAGATGAGTACTGATGATTTTGAAGTCGCTCGTGCCAGTCTCAGGGCTTCAGTGACTGAGAGCAGGGCAGCCTCAGTTGAGTGGCCACTCTTGAAACCAGACTGGTGGTCGTCAAGGAGGTTGTTCTGTGTGAGATAAGTAGACAGTTGGTTGAATACAACTCTCTCAAGTGTCTTAGCAATGAAAGGAAGAAGGGATACTGGACTGTAGTTTTCTAAAAGTGCTGGATTCAGAGTGGGTTTCTTAAGCAGTGGGGTAATCCTAGCCTGCTTAAAAGCTGTGGGAAATGTTCCAGTGTGAAGGGAAGAATTGATTATGTGAGTGAGTGCAGGTAGAATTGAGGAGGAGATGGCCTGAAGGAGATGAGTGGGGATAGGGTCTAGCGGACAGGTAGTAGGGTGATTGGAAAGGATGAGTTTTGAAACGTCTGCCTCCGAGAGCATGGAGAAGGAGGAGAGAGTTTGTGTGTTTTCCGTTAAGATGTTATTGTCAGTGTGTGGTGTGGAGAATTGGCCGCTGATGGTTGTTATTTTATGTGTGAAGAATGTGGCAAAGTCATCAGCTGTAAGAGTTGATGTGGGAGGGAGAGGAGGAGGGCAAAGAAGAGAAGAGAAGGTTTTGAAAAGTGTGCGGGAATCAGTGGAATTGTTAATTTTGGTGTGATAGTATGTGGTTTTAGCATTGGAGACATTAGTAGAGAAAGAAGAAAGGAGTGACTAATATGAGCTAAGGTCAGTAGAATCTTTAGATTTGTGCCACTTCCTCTCTGCAGCCCTGAGTCTAGACCGATGCTCACGGAGAACATCATAGAGCCAGGGGGCAGAGGGGGTGGCGCGGGCTGGTCTGGTTAAAAGGGGGCAGAAGTCATCTAAGCAAGATGTTAGAGTGGTGCAAAGAGTGTCAGTAGCATTGTTAGTGTCCAGTGATGAGAACTGGCTAGGGTGAGGGAGTGTGGATGAGACCAAAGAGGATAGGTGGGATGGTGAGAGGGAGCGTAGGTTTCGCCGAAAAATAACATGTGGTGGAGTGTGTGTTGAGTTAGGGGTCAGGTTGAGATTAAAAGTGATGAGAAAGTGGTCTGAGGTGTGTAGTGGAGTAACCAGTGCATTGTCAGTGGAGCCACAGCGTGTGTAGATGAGGTCCAATTGGTTACCTGATTTGTGGGTAGCCGAGGTAGCCACTCGCTTGAGATCAAATGAGGCAAGCAGAGTGTGGAAGTCAGCAGCCTGAGGTTTGTCTAGATGGATGTTGAAATCTCCAAGTACTAGCAGAGGAGTACCATCCTCAGGGAAGGATGAGAGTAACACATCCAACTCCTCCAAGAGGTTACCTAGCTGACCTGGAGGCCGATAAACAACTACAACATGGATTTTAGTGGGGTAGGTGATGGTAATCGCATGCGATTCAAATGAGCCATTGTCACAGAGAGATGGTAAAGGATTGAATTTCCATTCACTGGACATAAGCAAACCAGTACCACCACTCCTCCCAGTGTGGCGTGAGGTGTGAGAGAAAGTGAAATTAGAGGAGAGGGCTGCCGGTGTGGCAGTGTCCTCTGGTTTGATCCATGTCTCAGTCAGAGCCATGAGATGGAGATCTGATTAAGTAGCAATAGCTGTAATGAAATCTGCTTTGTTTACAGCAGATTGACAATTCTAGAGCCCAATAGAAATAGAAAATATACTAGATGACATGGGTAAACTACACAGGTTGTTATGGTTGCACTGCCTCCAACGTGTAGCACACGATTTACGAGTGTTAGTAATCGTGGGAATTTGGAAGCACATATCTAAAACAGGTCAAAAGTCACAGACAAGAACACACTGGATAAAGAGGCAGGAAAGAATGAAAGAGAAAAGGGCAATACTCAAGTGCCTTGTCGGTGTCGTTGCTCGGTGGAGTCGCACGGGTAGAGTCGCTGGTCTTTACTCTTCGGTCTTCACACGAGGGCTGCCGCGTCCCCTGCCGCGGTAGACCTCAGAGTTTATCAACTTGTTACAACGCTAGTTAGTTCAGCAGGCCACGCCTTACTGGCTCGGAGTGAACGAAAACAAACGCGATTTGCCACGTGAATTCAGTACAAACAAACTAGCAACTACACAGCACTAAAATCAAACTAGAAACAACACAAAACACTTACAGTACGCAGATCCTCCTGTAGCTTGAATGATTCTCTCTAATAAATGCTAAATTACAACTGTTTATATAGTAAAGCTGGCATTGGCCACGCCTTACTGGCTCGGAGTGAATGAGAACAAACTCGATTTGCCACGTAAAGTCAGTAAACAAACAAACTAGCAACTACACAGCACTAAAATCAAACTAGAAACAATACAAAACATTTACAGTACGCAGGTCTTCCTGTAGCTTCAATTATTCTCTCATTCAAGCTA
>RJVU01026072.1:8311-22281 GCA_003731715.1 Anabarilius grahami
CCAAAATCATCAGTATTAAAACAATAAAAGACCTGAAATATTTCAGTTGGTGTGCAATGAATCTAAAATATATGAAAGTTTAATTTTTATCATTACATTATAGAAAATAATGAACTTTATCACAATATGCAAATTTTTTGAGAAGGACCTATATATATATATATATATATATATATAAGGGGTGTCACAATATACCGGTATTGACGATAACCGTGATATTCAAAGCATGAAATATCGATATTGTGTTAATTTAGGGTGTGACGATATACCGGTATTGGCGATATCCACAATTTTTAAAATGAATAGGACGCTTATGATATCATAACATGTAAATACTCCAGCACCACTACCTGGTTGAGCTCTCAGGTGGCAGTATTGCACCTTAACACTGACACCTATCAAACAAGAAGAAGACGCAGCGCACAGCTATTCCGAGCGGGAGAGTGAGAGACACTGTCCACACACCCGAAAAAAGTAAAGTAAGCTTGACAGTATGGGAGTTTTTCAGATCCTTAGACAGCCCAATCCGCAGGATTTGCCTAGCTACAGTCAGTGCGAAGGGTGGCAACACCACCAACCTTTTTACCCACCTCCGTGTCCATCACACTGCAGATTACTTCATTTTACAGAGAGTAAGTTGCGATTATTTTACTAGTTGTGGAATGAAAAAATAAGGAAATCCGGCACACTATCAACTTGCAAAACAGTAAAAAAGTTCTTTATTAGCAACGTTTCGATCGTATGATCTTCATCAGGCATCCATTTGCTTTTTTACTGTTTTGCAAGTTGATAGTGTGTGGGACTTCCTTATTTTTTCGTATTTTGACTATACCAGTCTTTTTTCCCACGCACCTATCTATGACCTACAGGTGTGCGACGCTAATTGATCACTAGTTGTGGAATGGAAAATGTTATATTAAGCTGTTAACTAGTGTTGTTTTTGGCGGCCTGTTTTAATTTTAGTTTTAGTCTAGTCTTTGTGTCAAGCTGTCATTTTAGTTTTTATTAGTTTGTCACGTTCATACTCTTTTTAGTCTAGTCAAGTTTCAGTCGACTAAAAGTCTGAGAACTTTAGTCTTATTTTAGTCAGAATTATCCATGACTATTTTAGTCTAGTTTTAGTCAACGAAAACTGATGACATTTTAGTCTAGTTTTAGTAAATTTGAAAATTGTATTTTAGTCTCTTTTTAGTAATGCAATTCTATTTAACCCAGTCAATATAGTATAAGTACCTAGTAGCAGAGGCGAACCGACACTAAGTGGGGGCCCCAGGCAAAATTAATCAATGAGGCCCTTCTAAAAGATTTTTTTGTTAAAATATCTTCATTACCTAGTGACGTATTTATACAACATATAATGTAGTCAAAACACATAACAGAACAAATTGTTTATTGTTTACAAAATTAAAGTGCTTATTTTTTAATTTACAAAATTCGTCAATAAATCTATTAAATTAAATAATGTCAACTAAATAAATGTATTGATATTTATTTATATTAATGCGAGCTGGATAAACTACTAATTTAATAATGTCAACTATTTGATATTTATTTATATTGATGCGTAAGAGGCTTGCCCCCTAAATTGATTTTCCAGTGCATTTTTTTTTACTTTATGAATAACTTTATAAAATATGTTTTAAAAAAAAATCAATAGAAAAAAAACTTAATGATGGCATACTTTTAAATATTAAATTAAAACCGTCAGTAGGTGGCGGTAAATCACAGTCTTAATGAGCGAGTCATTCATTCAGTATGAAGCAACTAGCTGTATTTATGAATGAATCATTGAATGAATGACTCTCACAATTTGTGAAATTGTAATTTAGACACGTGCATTTTCTGTAAAGTTGCTTTGAAAAGAAAAAAATATTGTGAAACGATTTTGTACAAGATCTGTTTATTAATATCCTTAAGTCAATCATCATCTCAATAATTTACTGCTGTCCTGTTTCCTCTTTTCCTGATCTTCTTGCTTTCTTTTTCGCTTCTGCCTGCCAAACGGATATGTCCTCTTCATGTTTAATAAATGGAATTAGGCATTTTAATGTAAGTAAGTGCTGTGCGAGTTTGAAAGCGGCGGCAAAAGCATTAACAACGTAACGAGAGAGGGGTCCCCTAAGGGGAATGCAGAGATGTCGCTGCGTCACTGCGTGTTATATTGATATTAACATTTCTGATTGTTGAAATTATCAGCCCTCGGGGGCCCCCTCAAAATGCGGGGCCCCAGGCAATTGCCTGTCTTGCCTGCCCTATTGCTACGCCTCTGCCTAGTAGTATAGACGAAACCAAAATTTTCTTTTAGCCAAACCCATTTCAAACAAGGTTATCTTATTATATTGTTACCTTATAGATAATACCTTATAATGCCTTGAGATGTCTCTTAACCCTTTAAGACCTGAAGGCTTTTTTAGAGTTTTTTTTCTGAGCAACAAACACAAAAGTAAAGACTCATAAAACTCAGAGTCAAAAGATAGGTATCATTTGATAGAACACTTTTTAATGTTTTAGAAAATATAAATTACATTTGGACATTTTCATGCTGAAAAACTGCTGATAAAAGACTATATAATATACATGTGAGCTGCATCTTTTTCAAATTTTGTGGTGATAGTGTTATTCATTTTTCCGCAGCTAGATGGCGCCCACGGACGGTAAACTCTGGTTTAGAGGCGCTTCTCAGCACTCGTTAGGAGTTTTTCAAAATGGTTAGATGCATTAAAAAGCTGAGTTTCTAAGATTTAAGATTATGCCTATTTTGTGTTATTCCACGTTGGAAAACGAACATGGATGGTTCCGGGAACATTGGATACATGCTGCATCCCGGAAAGATGAGAGACATGTTTTTAGCCAAGTATGTTAAATCATTCCATGAGTAATATCTTATGATCATCGCAATATATTATGTTGATTTTGGATTTATTTTAATCGTGAGAATCTGCTTTAATAATGTTGTGCATTTTCCATGATCTGTGCATTTGTCATGAAGTTATGAGCACGTGAAATCTACATATTTCCCTACATATCGGTCCCTTTTGCTGTGTCAGAGGAAGTGACGTCGACTGCGTCTGTGGTCTCGTTTTTATTCGTCAACAATATTGTATTATACATTTAATTATAGTCATCGTCACATGACCAGCTTTTACGTTGCGTCTTGTCTCGTTTTCATCATGTGATAAAGGTTCGTTGACGACGATATTGGCCCTGCGTTCCATTCGGAAGGGCTCATCCCTATGCCCTAATCCCTTCAAAGGGTTTACCCTACGGAGTGAGCGCTTCGAAGGGATGAAGGGTGTAGGGGTCAAAAAAACTCTTTTTTTGGAACGCACTTTTGCGTCATCTTAACGAGAAAATCAAGGAGGAGTAGATTGTGCAAGCTGCGCCCTTTGTTTAGCGTTAGTTTATTTATTTATTTTAGGTTTATGCATGTAGGCTATATTGTATCTATGTATTTGAAACATTTGAATGGACTGATAAAGGGAGCTGTAAAGTATTTTTGTTGAAGTACAATGTCATTTTGACCATAATAATGTGCCAAATCTAACTCGTATAAATATTACAGTATTATGAAAAATATTATGCATACATTTATTGGTAAAATCGAACTCTGAGCCTCCTGTACCCATTCTGTGACGTCAAAGAACTTCCCTGTGCAAAGGATCATGGGGGCCCAAAGTGTCCATCAGTTGTACCCTTCAAAATCCTTCATTCAGAAGGGCCCTTTGAAGTGGACAGTTTCGAGCACTTCGGTTTGGAACGACCCTTCAATATGGCGGCCATGATTATTTTCACTCCAAGGTGCCCTTCGGAGGGCGATATATCCCGTTTGGAACACACCGTTAGTCATAATTTTCGTTGATGAAAGCAACACTACTGTTAACAGTGATTTTCTGTGTTCATATATTTAAATAAAGGGTGATTTTTTTTTTTTAATAAGTACTGCGTTTTCTTTACTCGTCTTACTCAGCCTGATATGCCCTCAAAATTCAAGATACACGGGCGTTTTTTGCCCCAACGAGTTTTTGTCATTATATCATAAGATGTAGCTGTATTGCAATATCACACGAGCAATAGCCGTTTTCCCCAAATCAGCACAAATGCAATGTTCCTTCAACTTATTGTTAAATAAACAATGTGAGTTACATTTTAGACACAGTATTGTTAATATTGTTTTTTTTCCCTTTATTTCGCCAACGCAAAATGATGAACAGCAGAACAGAGCCCACTTGCAACAGAAATGTTTTTGTTACACTGACTGAATCCGCGTTTAGAACGAATTAATCCGAGCTTTGTTCCTGAATGAATCAGTCATTTCAACAAATCGACTCACTCACTCATTAAGACAGTCACTTGCTGCCACCTACTGGCAGTTTAGTTTAGATTCATATTTAAGGTACATTTTAATTAAAAAGTTAAAAGTAGAAAAATGTATTTAAATATATAATATTGAAATAAATGTATGTAAACNATGTAGACAAATGGTAAATGCTGTGTGAATATATTAATGCCACTTCTCATTCTGTGTCACCTCAATTGCATAGAAGGATTTTGTTGATAATGATTTCATTTGATTGGTAACAGCCATAATGTATATAGGCTACTATGCTAGTACTCATTTTTATTTCTTCAGGTCTTAAAAAGCCTTAAGTTTGACTTTAAAAAATGTGCAGCAACCCTGAAAGAGAAAAACTAAATAAACAAAAATTATTTAGACTGATATTTTTTCCCCCCAAGGATTCTATAGATATCACGATATATCGATATGGAGAATTCTTTTGGCCACAATAACCGTGGTGTGAAAAATGCAATATTGTGACAGCCCTAATAATATATGTAATATATTATAATAATAATAATGATAATATTATATACATGTATATATTTATTTATACAACAGTTCTGTCTGGTTCTTGAATCTGATTGGCTGCTAGCCGTGCGACATTTCAATAACAGCACTCCTACCTTTTCACCGTTTGTATCACTCCGCTTGAAGTGACCGTCATGGCGGCCGAGCAAATCCACCGTAATTTTTGCGAATACTACTTCTTGTACCACGAACTGTAGTTTTAATAGTTTTTTAGACGAGAATGTAGTTGTTTAGACCTGAAATATGTGACTCATATTTAGTAATAGCACCTATTTTACAATTTGTTTTGACGTTGTCGGAGATGCGAGCTCCAGGGCGTCAGCGGCCGTTCAGTGCTTGTGTACCCGCCGAGAACAGCTTCATCTCGGCCAGTGCTCCGGGGATTTACTGCTGGCTCTTACAGTGGTTAAACATGAGACATAATTCAATTTGAGTACATAAAACGGGCAATCTTTGATCTTATTAATCTATTATTTGTTCCAGAGCAAGTCGAATTGTGCTATGTTAAATTTTATAATAATTAATTTACATCCTTTATATAGCATAGCATATTGGCTACTACTAGACGGGACATATCAGACGAAGACTCTTCTCTGCTTCCTCTTCTTGCTCCCTTTAAATACATTCCCTTTATAGACATAGTGTTTTCAAACATCAGATCTTTATTAACCTTTGCATTGCATAGACGAGATGACCAAACTGTGTGTGGCACTTCATTCACAAGGTGAGTCGGATTTATGAGGTTTGACTGACAGTTTGAGGATCCAATGGAGTTACGAGGTTTTGTCACAAGCTCTTTAAAATCCTTTTCATTCGTTAAATATTTGTAAAACCCACATACAAGCGTAAAGGGTGACCTATATCATTGTTTTTGTTTGTTTGTTTTTTAAATAAAATAAAAGAAACATTTGGAAATATAGAGATACGAGGTGTAGCATTTTATTTTATTTATTTTTTGGCACTTGACAACTGTCACGGACACACTAGTGCTTTACGTTTGACTGAACTCTACAATTGTGTTTATTTGTTCAATAAATATTATTTTATATAAATATGTCCATTAGTGCGTGTGGATTGAGTGAAAGTTACATTAATACACCACTAGATGGCGGCAACACTTTACAGGTGAATGAGTCAGTCAGTCACAAGAGACTTTTAAATTGAAAGGAGCTTTTGTTTTAGCGCTGTGGTGTTATGGAAAATTCCCATAGCTGTAAAAAGGACAAATGCAAGCTTTCCTCAGCGGACATTCAATATTCTTTTAAACGGACTTGAAAATGATGTTGGCATTAGTGGAATTGCACTGTCATGGTTCAAATCATACTTATCTGACCGTTATCAGTTTGTAGTAGTAAACAAATAGAGGTCATATCAATCACAAGTTAAATATGGAGTACCGCAAGGCTCAGTACTAGGACCGTTGCTTTTCACTCTGTACATGCTACCCTTGGGAGATATCATTAGGAAGCATGGCGTTAGTTTTAGTTACGCTGATGATACTCAGCTCTATATCTCTTTGCGCCCTGACGAAACTTACCAATTCACAAAATTAATGGAATGTATAGCTGATATAAAAAACTGGATGACCAGTAATTTCCTACTACTAAATTCAGAAAAAACAGAGATTCTAATTTTTGGACCAAAAACTTCTTCACGCAATAACCTAGAATACTGTCTAACACTTGATGGCTGCTCTGTTAAGTCTTCGTCGTCAGCTAGGAACCTGGGTGTGCTCTTTGATACCAATCTTTCATTTGAAGGCCATGTTACTAGCATCTGTAAAACCGCATTCTTCCATCTTAGAAATATATCTAAACTACGACATATGCTCTCAATGAAGAATGCAGAGCAGTTAGTTCATGCGTTCATGAGCTCAAGGCTAGATTACTGTAACGCTCTACTGGTTGTTCCTCCCGCTTGATAAATAAACTACAGCTCGTACAAAATGCAGCAGCTAGAGTTCTTACTAGAACTAGGAAGTATGACCATATTAGCCCAGTTCTGTCAACATTGCATTGGCTTCCTGTTAAACATCGTATAGATTTTAAAATCTTGCTAATTACTTACAAAGCACTAAATGGTTTAGCTCCTGAGCGAGCACTTAAAGCATTATAATCCTTCACGTCTATTGCGATCTCAGAATTCAGGCCAGCTGATAATACCTAGAATATCAAAATCAACCGCAGGCGGCAAATCCTTCTCCTATTTGGCACCTAAACTCTGGAACAAACTTCCTAGCATTGTTCGGGAAGCAGACACACTCTGTCAGTTTAAATCTAGACTAAAAACGCATCTCTTTAACCTGGCATACACATAACACATTACCAATTTATATTTTCAAATCCGTTAAAGGATTATTAGGCTGCATAAATGAGGTCAGCCGGAACTGGGAACATTTCCTATAAAACCAGATGTACTCATTACATCAGAAGAAGAATGGCATCTACGCTAATATTAGTCTCTCTGTTTATCCCGAGGTTTACCGTAGTCAACCGGATCCGGGCCGTATCCAGCTGAGACCAAGGACCGGAGCCATGACACGACCACAACGCAGCCCTGAAGTATCAGCAGAGATCGAGTCGACTAGATCATCCATTGTGAAGGCCTCATCGACACGACAGCGAGTAGCACAGTTCCTCAACAAACCGTCCATACCGGCGTGATGAATACGATCCTCAACTGGACACAACCACAACGCAGCCCTGAAGTATCAGCAGAGATCGAGTCAACTAGATCATCCATTGTGAAGGCCTCATCGACACGACAGCCACGACACAGCTCCTCAACAAACCGTCCATACCGGCGTGATGAATATGATCCTCAATTGGATGGAACTGGAATAAATACTTTGAATGTTGCGATCCTATTGGACTTCTGATAGCAACCTGAATCGTAACAAAGCACTGTTGGCCAGAGGAGAACTGGCCCAAGGTTTTTTTCTCCATTTTAACACCTATTTGCCACTTGTCTGCCACCTGATGTCACCTGTTGGAGTTTGGGTTCCTTGCCGCTGTCGCCTTTGGCTTGCTTAGTCGGGGACACTTGACATTTGACTTGACATTTGATATTCAACAGTACTTTGATCTGCCTGCAGATCTTTAAGAGGCAATAGTCTGTACATCTGTCTGTCTGTCAATAAAAAAAATAAAGATAAAAGAAAAAAAGAAAAAGAAAAAAAAAAGAAGAAATTTCATGAGATTTAAAGTAGGTTTTCGTCAGTTTCTTTTAATCATGAACACCAAGTTTCAATAATACCATAATGGATATTGTTGTCATTTCTAGTTACATTGACTTTAACTGAAAAATCTCTTTGCTATATTAAACAATTCCAGCCTCATTTTAAGCAATGCATGCAGATATCTAAATAATTACTAGAGAAGTTATAATAAAGGCATTTGACTGAAGCACTTGGTTGTCCTTGGAGTTAACCCATCCTGATATGTTTTCATGATTGTGCGGGTGGCAGCGGGACTTCAGTCGGAGGGTTTTGATCTTTAGTGATCTTTAAATTACGGCAGAACAACACTGGATTTTCCCCAAGACCCATTCTGTACTGCCACAGATATACAGACTCGTTTGGCTTCAGCTGAAATGAGAGTTGTTCTTCCTCTTCAGTCATTTCATTCCAGCTTTCTTTTTCAGTGCTGACATCAGAACCTCCATATTCCGCAGAAAAGGAGAACTGTAAATTCGTAATTAACTTTGCGAGCTCTCCAGTTCCAATCGAGACTGACGCGGCTATCTTCCAGTTGTGTGTGATCTGGGTCATCTTCTCCTTATTCCATCCCACCTTTTTAGTGACTTTATTTGTCCATGCAAATGGTGTATTGCTGTCATTAGATATAGTTTTAATATTCTCCCAAATGCCAAAGGCTGGACCTTTAGTTATTGACAGCCCACCAGGGAGGAAGTTAAGAACATCAGGATGAACAGAATAGACTGCAGGGTGATTATTGCTGAGGTCGGTACTGCCGCAGAACTCAACTCCCCACTCTGAGCATGGCTTGAGGAAGCAGCGGTGGTGGAGGAGGCTGAATTTAAATGTAATGGAATTGCTTTGCTCGCTGTTTTCTGAAGTGAATGGAGAGATGTACACGCCCCAGTAATAGAGACCGTTTCTGTAGTTGGGAAGCAGGTGGCATTCTTCAGCATCCGAGTCTGTATTCATGTCTGATGTTATTCGATAAGTGCCCTTTTCTTGGAAGATAATGTAAAAATTGTTATTGGCTGAGAAGTAGTGGTCTCCACCCTGGCAGTTGGGATGAAGGCTGTGAACTTCAGCTTCACTGTCTGTCGTCAGGTTCTTGACTCTGCGGTAATTATTGCCCTTGATGATGTAAAAGGAGCCATCTTCACATCCAAGGTAATGGTCTCCATCTTTGCAGGCAGGATGCAGACTGAAAATAGAGATGTTTGAACCTTTAGTTAAATGACTTGTCTTCATATAGCAGCCGAGATCAGAGCGGATTATATAACAGTAGTCATTCCCTCCACAGATGTCAGAGCCTTTTGTTTTGCTCTTGGGAATAATGCCTGTCATCGTGTCTGAATCTGCAACACAGAATAAGACAAACATTCAATCTCCACACCAAATGAAAGCTGTTATTTTACTCCTTCTATAGATTGAGCTCACTGATTACCAAAACTGACGATTTTTATTTCAATACATTATGAAATGAACACCTGATCTCCCACGGTATTGTGTTTGTAGCCACCTACAGGCTCTTTCACATTGACATCAGTTAACTTCCGCCTTCATCAGTGTATCTTTAGGTCCATCTTACCTTCACGCCAGAGAATTCTCAGGAAAATGCTGTGATAACTTTAAATGTGAACTGTTTATGTCAAGAGTAAGACTAATCATTTTAATGTATTTACACAGTTGGTTCTTTTGGTAACGTTATTTATTATGTCCTTTCTGTAACTGCCTTGATTAGGTGTAACGAGGCGGGACACGAGGTAAGATCCATTAGCAAGCTTTTATTAAACAGAGTTCTTAGTCAAACAGGCAATGGTGGAACAACAGCAAACTGGTATGGCAGAGAGCAGGCAGAATCAAAGACGAGTTGTTAAACAATCCAGAAATGCACTAAACACACTGCTTCATTATAGAGAAAAACAACAAATTAATAAAAATATAATCATAAACTGACCAATAAATAAATAAATAAACTAGGTGACTATATAATTGTAACAAGGCGGGATTCAGGTTAGGATCCATGAGCAAGCTTTATTTGTACGTAGTCAAAAAGGCAGTGGTAGAACAGCTGGGTGTGGTGATTAGTGTTAGCTGATTGGTGGAGTGAGTGCAGGTGATTGGCAGGGAGGATTATGGGAAACGTAGTCGGGGAATGACTGGAAACGTGACAGAATGTCCCCCTCCCGGAAGGCGCTTCCTCGCGCCATGGATGGCACAACCGGGGAGGGGGGGTGGGTGCCCTGGAGACCTACTGGCAGGTGAGGGTGTATGTACAGACAGGTATAGAGGTCTCCAAGGCAGATCCAGGAACTCTAGGCGCCACAGCGGGTCAGGTGCCTTGGCCAACCACGGCAGTTCGGGAGCCTTGGGACACCAAGGCGGGTCAGAGTTCGTGGGCGGCCATGGCAGGTCAGCGTTCGTGGGTGGCCATGGCGGGTCAGAGTTCGTNTGGCTCAGGCTCTGGTGCGGAGTCTGGAGCTGACTCGGGCTCTGGTGCTACCATCTTGTCCGTAGACACTGGCAGGGCAGCCATCTTGTCCTTAGAGACTGGCGGAGTGGCCACCAGCGGGCTTGAGGGCGAAGCGGCCGGCGGAGGCTTCGGAATTCCAGCTGCTCGTGCTGAAGTCAGCGGTGGTTCGTCCACACTGGATAACAACCTTCTCCGCTCTCGGATGGGTCCAGAGACGTGACGTGACTCTGGTGATCAGCGGAGACGTGACGTGGCTCTGGAAGATCTGCTGAGATGTGGCGAGGCTCTGGGAGGTCTGCTGAGACGTGGCGAGGCTCTGGGAGATCAACTGTGACTTGACTTAATTCAGGAAGTTCAACTGTGACTTGACTTGGCTCAGGAAGATCAACTGTGACTTGACTTGGCTCATGAAGATCAACTGTGACTTGACTTGGCTCATGAAGATCAACTGTGACTTGACTTGGCTCAGGAAGATCAAATGTGGTGTAACTTTGCTCAGGAAGATCAACTGTGACTTGACTTGGCTCACAAAGATCAACTGTGACTTGACTTGGCTCATGAAGATCAACTGTGACTTGACTGGGCTCAGGAAGATCAAATGTGGTGTGACTTGACTTGACTCATGAAGATCAACTGTGACTTGACTGGGCTCAGGAAGATCAAATGTGGTGTGACTTTGCTCAGGAAGATGTCGTACAATTGTCATGATCACCAGTTGGAGTACCCTGGTTAGCCACCAGAGGGCACTCCACTATTGCTCTATTGCCTCACCACTTCGGACTATTGCCTCACCACTTCGGACTTCACTTCCCATAACCAACTTCCCGGACTCATTAACACAAGACAGCTGGGTGCAATGAAGTGATATGTTATTAGTGTCTGTCTATTTATACTGAGTTTATTTCTGCCTTTGTTGTCGAGTCTTAATTTATGTTCACTGGCTTCACTTTTTTGTTTTCTTGTTTTGTGTGGACTGTTCTGTGGATTGTGACTCTTGCCTGGATGTACTACGTTTTTGGATTGCCCTATTAAAGCTGCACTTGGATCTTACCTGCTAGTCTCAGTGCATCCGTGACAACAATAATCTCCAGCACACGTCCCTGTTCCAGTTTTCCGTATTTGTGCAGTTTTCTCTAGTTTATGCAGAGTTCCTACTACAGATTTTAAGAGTGAAATGCAAACACTTTTCCAGCACTTTCAAGCAGTGATCACCAGTGCTCTTTTTAAGAATATAAAAATTATAAATGTACTTCATAAAAATCATTATTCATTACTGCCATTAAAGCATTGTTCATTACTTATTTACTTAGCCTTTTCTAGACTGGTCTAATGCGGTCTCGGAATGATGACAGGGATCTGAACAGTGAAGGGCTGGAATAAGAATTATATGAATCAGCCTTACCATGAAACAAGACACCAAGCTCATCTCATGTCTATACCTTTGATTTCTAATTGCCTTAGAATTCATTTGTTCATCAGGCTGAACATACAGTATGTTAAGCTAGGGCTGGACAATATGGCCAAAATTCATATCACAATATATTTCTTAATTATGGTAGATACGATATAATTCCAATATCGATTTGAACAATATAAAAGTCTCAGAAAAACTGCCAAGATCTCCCACAACGGATGTCTGTACCTACAAACTCATGAAAACTGATTGGTGGTGGTTGAGGAGATTCATCCTTCCATATGTAAAGTACTTTGAGTTGCCTACCCAGAAAAGCATTATATAAATGTAACAAATGATTCCTTATAATTATAACATAGGCTAATTATATTCTTCTTATAGATTGAAACAAAAGTGCTTCAGTCAGGATAAAGAATATGAAAAGTGCTCAGATTTGCTGCAGAAAACAGAAAAAGAGTGAGCAACAACAAAAGCACGTATAGCTGGGGAGCGTAACGCTGTGCTGAGTGTCTATTTCACACTAAAGCGCTCGGGGCTCTGTGTTTTTCACCGAGAGTTGAAGAATGTTCATCTTTGGGTAAAACGCAGCACTTTAAGCCGTGGTCACACTAGACTTTGAGCATGAAACTTTTCTTCAGACACTGCAACAGTTGTGAAATGAAGTCACACTCTTTTTATGAACATGAATTCAACATATAACAAAATAGTAATATACTCAAAATGTAAAAAATGTACAATCTACTCGACTTGACTGCAAAACTATTGTTCTTTTAATTCAGCCAAGAGGTCACGCTGTGATGCATTGATCTGCTGATGTGAATTTGCAGGTCAGAGTTCACTATGTGTTTATCTCTCTTTTTCTTTATTTGTTAGCGACCAAAATTTGTGATATTGACAAAATGTTATTGAACTTTATTTGGAAGAACAGATCTCTTTTGTCTAATAGACGTTCTGAGGGTGGACTGGAAGTTTTAAATTTTAAGGATCTTGTCAGCTCTTTTAGAATTAGTTAGTTAAAAAAAATGTCTTTGTAGTAATAACTCAATTTGATACGATTAACATGAGATTTTGCACATATCATTTAGAGACTGTCATGATCACCAGTTGGAGTGCCCTAGATAGCCACTAGAGGGCACTAGTGTTCCTCACCCAATTGTGAACTGCATTTCCCATAACCCACCTCCCGGACTCATTATCCTCGTTTCATTGCACCCAGCTGTTTTGTGTTTGATGATTAGTGTCTGTCTATTTATACTGAGTTGGTTTCTACCTTTGTTTGTGGTTTGTTGTATTGTGTTATGTGCACTATGTTTTTCTGTTTTTCTGTTTTTCTGTTTTTCTGTTTTTGTGGACTTTGACCCTTGCCTGTCTCTGGATTACGTTTTGGATTATCCCATTAAATGCTGTGCTTGGATCCTAACATCTTGTCTCTGTGCATTCTGTGACAGAACAAATGACCCATTGCAAGGATCCAGCAGCATGAGATTCAGGGTTCTTTCGCCAGCCACGAGCAGGGAGCGTGTGGCTTTGCTTGGGGCGGTGAGGGCCTTGCGACAGGGGGAATGGGAGGTAGGCTGTTTTGCCCAGTATGTTTGGACAATGGCGGTGGGGCTTAGGTATAATGAGGCGGCCCTTAAAGACTTGTTTAATGGGTGTCTAAGGGACCCTCTGCCTCAATGAGAGATGGAGAGGCTTCAAATCCTGGATTTTTGGAACTTTGTTAGTTATCTCTCCCATAGAGTCCACTGGGCAACACCTGCTCAGCCAGAACGTGCTCCAGCCTGTGAGTCCGCTCCAGAGCCCGCTCCAGCCCAGGAATCCGCTCCAGAGGCCACAGAGGAGGTGGGAACTGAGTCTCCGCTTCACACACGTAAAAGGGGGAAGAGGAGGAGGAAGGCTTCCATCCCTCAAGACCTGGAGGCCTCCCCAGAGCCCGCTCCAGCCAGTGAGTCCGCTCCAGCCAGTGAGTCCACTCCAGAGCCCGCTCCAGCCAGTGAGTCCACTCCAGAGCCCGCTCCAG
>RJVU01026072.1:36435-53777 GCA_003731715.1 Anabarilius grahami
GGTATTTATAAAGGTAAAAAAAAAAAAAGAAAAAGAAAAAAAAGCACTTTAATGCACAATCAGTTTAAGGGGGAAAATATTGTCCCTTAATGGAAAAGGTGTGATTGCAGCAGTCTAAGTGGAAGAGAGGGGGTATGCAGAAGAATGTTAAATGCCTCGGGGGGTACGCGACTGTAAAATGTTTGGGAACCACAGTTGTAGTGAATTTAAAAACAAGTAATAATGCAAAAAATAATAATGCAAAATGATTATCTTAGAATAGAAGAAGATATGCTGTCTCTTCCATCACATAAATTGTCAATACCCAGACACTGTGCATAGTCAGGGAGGACGAGGAGCAGGGCTTCCCAGAAAAATCAACTGATATTTATATGCATTCATGTCTGTATCTTCTTTAGTGTTATAAAGATCTTATCATTACAAGCTATCATAATTTCATCTTCTTCAACTCTGAGCTCCATATGCTCCAATGTATTAGCCATAAAATCCTGATATTAAATTCAATACTCAACAGAAAATTATTGTGACTGTACTATTATCTGGCTGTTTGGTGTTTTATATTGTTTTATATTGAGAAATTGTGTGAGTGAGAATTGGTTGAGTTTTTAACAGGAGCAAGATGGGAGAAATCTTGCCTGTCAGAGAATTGGGACAGGAATGTTCTGGCAGGCCATTTCAGTTTTGTTAGGCATGTATTATCTAGTTTCCACAGGCATTGCTCTCAAAAGTGCAGGAGAAACATTACTTCTAATTTGTATAAAGTTGCCCCAAGGTATTTGGAGATTGTGTTTTATTAATTATGTATTTTTATTTTGGGAATTTTGCAAGTGTAAAGCACTTTGGTCAGCTTGTGTTGTTTTCAAATGAGCTATATAAATAAATGTTGATTTATTGATTGATTTAACCTCACACCAAACTAATGTGGTCTTATCAAGGGATGTGGAACCAACGACACCATTTTCGATTATAACTGACAACTAAGGAAACTCCCAAATTCAGTATCTCAGAAAATTAGAATATTGTGAAAAGGTTCAATATTGAAGACACCTGGTGCCACACTCTAATCAGCTAATTAACTCAAAACACCTGCAAAGGCCTTTAAATGGTCTCTCAGTCTAGTTCTGTAGGCTACACAATCATGGGGAAGACTGCTGACTTTACAGTTGTCCAAAAGACGACCATTGACACCTTGCACAAGGAGGGCAAGACACAAAAGGTCATTGCAAAAGAGGCTGGCTGTTCTCAGAGCTCTGTGTTTGAAGCACATTAATAGAGAGGCGAAGGGAAGGAAAAGATGTGGTAGAAAAAAAGTGTACAAGCAATAAGGATAACCGCACCCTGGAGAGGATTGTGAAACAAAACCCATTCAAAAATGTGGGGGAGATTCACAAAGAGTGGACTGCAGCTGGAGTCAGTGCTTCAAGAACCACTACGCACAGACGTATGCAAGACATGTGTTTCAGCTGTCACATTCCTTGTGTCAAGCCACTCTTGAACAACAGACAGCGTCAGAAGCGTCTCTCCTGGGCTAAAGACAAAAAGGACTGGACTGCTGCTGAGTGGTCCAAAGTTATGATCTCTGATGACAGTAAATTTTGCATTTCCTTTGGAAATCAGGGTCCCAGAGTCTGGAGGAAGAGAGGAGAGGCACACAATCCACGTTGCTTGAGGTCCAGTGTAAAGTTTCCACAGTCAGTGATGGTTTGGGGTGCCATGTCATCTGCTGGTGTTGGTCCACTGTGTTTTCTGAGGTCCAAGGTCAACGCAGCCGTATACCAGGAAGTTTTAGAGCACTTCATGCTTCCTGCTGCTGACCATCTTTATGGAGATGCAGATTTCATTTTCCAACGGGACTTGGCACCTGCACACAGTGCCAAAGCTACCAGTGCCTGGTTTAAGGACCATGGTATCCCTTTTCTTAATTGGCCAGCAAACTCGCCTGACCTTAACGTATTGTAAAGAGGAAGATCCCAACAATGCAGAAGAGCTGAAGGCCACTATCAGAGCAACCTGGGCTCTCATAACACCTGAGCAGTGCCACAGACTGATCGACTCCATGCCACGCCGCATTGCTGCAGTAATTCAGGCAAAAGGAGCCCCAACTAAGTATTGAGTGCTGTACATGCTCATACTTTTCATGTTCATACTTTTCAGTTGGCCAAGATTTCTAAAAATCCTTTCTTTGTATTGGTCTTAAGTAATATTCTAATTTTCTGAGGTACTGAATTTGGGATTTTCCTTAGTTGTCAGTTATAATCATCAAAATTAAAAGAAATAAACATTTGAAATATATCAGTCTGTGTGTAATGAATGAATATAATATACACGTTTCACTTTTTGAATGGAATTAGTGAAATAAATCAACTTTTTGATCATATTCTAATTATATGACCAGCATCTGTATATGCATTCATGCACGTATCTTCTTTACTGTTATAAAGATCTTATCATTACAAGCTATCATAATTTCATCTTCTTCAACTCTGAGCTCCATATCCTCCAATGTACTAGCCATAAAATCCTGATATTAAATTCGATACTCAACAGAAAATTATTGTGACTGTACTATTATCTGGCTGTTTGGTGTTTAATATGGTTTCATATGGAGAAATTGTTTGAGTGAGAATGAGTTGAGTTTTTATCAGGAGCAACAGGGGAGAAATCTCGCCCATCATCATGTTGGGACAGGAATGTTCTGGATGCCATTTCAAAAAAAAAGTCACGTCTTGTCATGTTTCCACAGACACGGCTCTCCAAAGTGCAGGAGAAACATTAGAAACATTTCTAATTCAGCAAAAGAAAACTTCCATTTTAATCTGTCCATTTTTAATTTTTTCATAAAGATGCAAAAAGTAATAAACAAAATTCTCAAAAGAAGTCAAGTGTTTTATTTTGTGCACATCAAATTTGTGTATATGTGGTTTTATTTAAAATTTTGGTATTCAACTTGGCATTTAAAAATACAACAACCATTCTTCCCTTTCAAGGGAACTCGCGTTGCATCAGGAATTAAGCTGTGGGAACACTCCGTGTGATATCGTTAAGAAGCACAGGTGAAATCCATCCAATGGTGTGACGAGACGTTAGAAGAGGGTGACATCACGACCAGAAAACTATAAAGCACTCTCAAACAGTGACACGCTAGCTTCTGTGTCTTCAGTAGCGCTCTATGTGACTCGTTCGTCTTATTTGGTGTTATATAGTCTTGTTGCACAAGGATATATATATATATATATACACATTTATACAACAGTTCTGTCTGGTTCTGGAATCTGATTGGCTGCTAGCCGTGCGACATTTCAATAACAGCACTCCTACCTTTTCACCGTTTGTATCTCTCCGCTTGAAGTGACCGTCATGGCGGCCGATCAAATCCACGTAATTTTTGCCTATACTACTTCTTGTACCACGAACTGTAGTTTTAATAGTTTTTTAGACGAGAATGTAGTTGTTTAGACCTGAAATATGTGACTCATATTTAGTAATAGCGCCTATTTTACAATTTGTTTTGACGTTGTCGGAGATGCGAGCTCCAGGGCGTCAGCGGCCGATCAGTGCTTGTGTACCCGCCGAGAACAGCTTCATCTCGGCCAGTGCTCCGGGGATTTGCCGCTTGCTCTTATAGTGGTTAAACATGAGACATAATTCAATTTGAGTACATAAAACGGGCAATCTTTGATCTTATTAATCTATTATTTGTTCCAGAGCAAGTCGAATTGTGCTATGTTAAATTTTATAATAATTCATTTACATCCTTTATATAGCATAGCATATTGGCTACTACTAGACAGGACATATCAGACGAAGACTCTTCTCCGCTTCCTCTTCTTGCTCCCTTTAAATACATACCCTTTATAGACGTAGTGTTTTCAAACATCAGATCTTTATTAACCTTTGCATTGCATAGACGAGATGACCAAACTGTGTGCGGCACTTCATTCACAAGGTGAGTCGGATTTATGAGGTTTGACTGACAGTTTGAGGATCCAATGGAGTTACGAGGTTTTGTCACAAGCTCTTTAAAATCCTTTTCATTCGTTAAATATTTGTAAAACCCACATACAAGCGTAAAGTGTGACCTGTATCATTGTTTTTGTTTGTTTGTTTTTTTAAATAAAATAAAACAAACATTTGGAAATATAGAGATACGAGGTGTAGCATTTATTTTACTTTATTTATTTTTTGGCATTTGGTAATTATCCACGGCACACTTGACAACTGTCACGGACACACCAGTGCTTTACGTTTGACTGAACTGTACAATTGTGTTTATTTGTTGTTCAATAAATATTTTATATGTCCATTAGTGCATAATATGGATTGAGTGAAAGTTACATTAATACGCAACAAAGTTGTGTTAGCGCTGTGGTAAATTCCCATAGCTGTAAAAAGGACAAATACAAGATCACTTTCCTCAGCGGACATTCAAACGGATTTTTATAATGGATATAATATTATGGACATCGACTTGAAGAATGAATGTAATGCAATCTATCAGACAGGTAATAGCCCACTCTCTCAGGTGATCTCTCTCTCTCTCTCTCTCTCTCTCTCTCAATACTGTACAAAATTCAATGAGTTTCAATGTTTCAATGGAGGGTCTCAACGTTCCTTCATTACTAGTTGTAAAGTGATGTTTTAGAAGTAGTAACGAAGGCTTGGTCCAACTGTCAGCTCGAGATTTGAATCCATGGTGGAAGGAAGTAGTGCTTCACAAAAGAGGGTTTTAAAGACACTCCGTTGTTGTTTTTATTTGTTTACACACTCGTGCCGTCGAACTGTTGTATAAACACAATATCACACTAATAGCCGTGCGATATGGGTGCCTACGGACGAATCACAGCCGTGCTGATATACAGCCATATCGCACGGCTACTCGTGTGATATTGCTTATATATATATATATATACTTTCAACAGGATTCTCACTGGGTGCGTCACTGAGTGGGGAGAACCTGTTTGATGTTCTTATTGGAACGGAAGAGTGGTGTTTTCCGCGGCTAAGCCGCCTCACCGTTACCCAAGTACCCTGCTGCGCGGGCTCTACAGCCGGAACCGAACAATGTACAGAGTTCAATAAGCTAGTCGCATCCAAAACAGTATCTGAAGCATTCCATTCAGTCGCCGAGCAGCACCTTACCAATACATACACCAACAGCTTTCACACTTGGGATCAGCTCCTGATGACTCTGATGAAGCTGTGTCTTAATTTATTGCAGGGTGATCTTGCTGAAAATTTTAGTGTTTAAAAACCTTGTGATAAATTCATAACTGCAAATTGCAGGGTTCCTGGAATACCTTCGTCCAGGCGATGAAGTAGTTGCAGACAGAGGTGAAACTTGTTATTCCAGCGTTCACCAAGAGAGGCATGCAACTCTCCAAAGAAGAAACCACCAACACCAGGCGCATCACCAATGTACGTGTCCATGTTGAGCGGGTCATATGACTGAAAAACTTCAAAATCCTTTCTTACAACAGTTCCAATTATCCTCACCCCTAAAATTGATAAAATTTAGAGAATTTGCCCACTGTAACCTTCTAAGCAACATAATTTCTGATGCAGAGGATGAATAAGTGTTGATTTGTAGGTGCGTTCCATGTCTGTCTGTGCTGTTGTTTTAATTGAACTAATCAGTGTATTAAGAAGTGTATTCATTACTGCCATATGTGTTTTTATTTATTTACTTACCCTTTTCAAGACTGGACAAACATACGGTCTAGAAATGATGACAGGGATCTGAACAGTGAAGGGCTGAGAAACAGACTGGAATAAGGACTATGATTCATCCTTCCATACGTAAAGCGCTTTGAGTTGCCTACCCAGAAAAGCGTTATATAAATGTAACAAATTATTCATTATAATTATAACATAGGCTAATTATATTCTTCTTATAGATTGAAACAAAAGTGATTCAGTCAGGATAAAGAATATGAAAGTGCTCAGAGTTGCTGCAGAAAACAGAAAAAGAGTGAGCAACAACAAAAGCACGTATAGCTGGAGAGCGTAACGCGGCGCTGAGCGTCTATTTCACACTGAAGCGCTCAGAGCTCTGTGTTTTTCATCAAGAGTTGAAGAATGTTCATCTTTGGGTAAAACGCAGCACTTTAAGCCGTGGTCACACTAGACTTTGAGCATGAAACATTTCTCAGACACTGCAACAGTTGTGAAATGAAGTCACACTCTTTTTATGAACATGAATTCAACATATAACAATATAGTAATACACTCAAAATGTAAAAAATTACAATCTACTCAACTTAACTGTTAATATATTGTTCTTTTAATTTATCCAAGAGGTCACGCCATGACGTATTGATCTTCTGATGTGAATTCGCAGGTCAGAGTTCACTAAACTTGAACTTTGGAACGCACCGAATTACAAAACTTTTTGCGTAAGCTTCACGTTTCAATCTAACACATTCACATGAGTAAGATTGTTCAGAGAGCATGAAGAATCATTTTCACACATGAATCGGCACTTCTGAGTCCTGACTTAAATTCATTTAAAGTCTTTGGGATGTGCTGGAGAAGACTTTACAGAGTGCTCGACTCTTTCTTTGTCAATACAAGAGCTTCACCAAAAATGTTTGCACCTAAATAAATCACATAAATAAATGTTATTCCCATCAAGATGTGCATCAGTTTTTGGTAAAGATCTTGGATTCTTCTTGCCCTCTGAACAATTCTTTCACAGTTTTAACCCTGATGAATCTTATCATTGTCAATCTGGAAAATGGCCATGATACATATTCTAACATGGTTGTTTAAGAAATGAAAAGCTACACTCTCCATCTGTGAGGGTTAAAAGAATCATTGTCAAACATAACATGCTAGAAACATAATAATCACTGTAATAATGATCCATTCTTAGATTCTTAAGTATTTGCCTGATGGTTTTGTGTCGATGTACATCGAGTACATAATGATCAGCTCACAACTTTTTTCCAGCACTTCAAAAGCTATTTTTAATGTGATGACCACAAACATTACTTGTTCATATTTCTGAGATTGTCCCCATTTGTAAAACCAAACATTTTACTGTATTTCAAAATAAAATAAAAAACATTAATTACCACTGTAACCAGCAGATGGCGGCAGAGGACCATTTATTTTCACATATATTTGCCATTTCCTGTAATACTTTTTTGCATAGTTTCACTTTTTAATAAATTTTAAACATTATAAAATAACTAGGTTTAAAAATACATTTTGTCAATGTGAAGTATAAAGTACTCACAAAATCTCATGAAAAACAATAACTTTTCTTGTGACAGAAAGCGATCGCGGTGATTTCCCTCACAGCCGCTGTCAGTCAGTGCAGCGCAAGCTCAATGATTTCAGCACACTTGTGAAAACACACATTTTATTCAATTACTCTAAATAAAGTGCACAATAAATATTTAATTTAGCCGAGGAGGAATACTGATGTACTTTATTTATTTATTTTTTATTTCGTCTTACGTTTGAATTACTAAATTAATACTATGCCTGACAATTTATGTGACTACATTCTGATTATAAACTAAGTTTTACACTATTGATGCTGACCTTATGTCACCTGTTGGAGTTTGGGTTTCTTGCCGCCGTCGCCTTTGGCTTGCTTAGTTAGGGACACTTGACATTTGATATTCAACAGTGTTTTGATCTGCCTGCATTGACACCATGTGAATGAATGCGAACTGAACTGAGCTGGATGATGACATCACTGTTTACTCCAGTGCTGATATAGATAAATTAACTAAATTAATAACTATTGTTTCTTAAATCGGAATGAATCAATACTGAATTTACTTAAGATGGATAATGACACCATCTTCTTTAAGAGCTGCTGTGCAGCCAAAATTATATACCAGTTATCAATGTAAAGCTGCTTTGACACAATCTGCATTGTAAAATAAATTGTTAACTTAATGTTGTAGATATTAAGTGTTAAAGAGCTAAACGGTGTTAATTCCACTTAATTCAACAGACCTGCTGTAATTGCCTACGGTTTGTGGGAGCATTTGCCGGTAGAACCTGGCAAAGAATTTTATGTTATTTAGTTGTTTATGAAGGACATGCTGTCATTTTACTGAATATCTCAAGAGAATGCCCTATGTACAAACTTCAACTAGGGTAAACTGTGGATTTTAATAATGTATTCACTTAACATACACTAATAAACCATTGTTGTTGTTTGGTAAACAGAACCACACAGTCGAAAGAACAACTCTCCAGTGAAAACCGCTCCAGTGCAGCCGGTGGATCAAGAGCGGTTGGACATGGAGGACAGCATGGCTGGATACTGTGGGTCAAACCTGACAGGACAGTTACACCAGTTCTCTCCTTCTTTCTATTTCATCCCTTCACTGTGAAGTACTACTAACACAACACATCCCTTCAACACAGAAATCTCTCTCTCACACACACACACTCATTTCTGTCACCCAGTGTTCATTCCTGTTAACAAGTGTTCATTTCTTTTACTAAAAAAATAAAGTTAAACCACGGTTTTTATCAGTTTTGTTTGGCCCATCATTTATACCTGTTGTTAAATAAACTAAATTATTTAAAAAAATAATAAACTTGATGCTTCTGTCTTCTTTTAAATGAAACAATGGCTTTGAGGCTTTTATTAAAATACACATTGCCGTAATATAAAGTGATTATTTCTTTATAATAATTACTTTCTTGAGGTGAATATCTTTTAAATCTTTTAAACTTGTTTTTTTAAATGGCACATGAGTTTTGGTAACAGGACTGAGAAAACATGCTTCCATCTTCTGCTTAGAAACCTTGTAAAAGATTAAATAAAGTTGCCTGAGATTGACCAATACACAGTTTCATCTATCTTGTGCACTGACCACTGACACTCATGCATAGTTTCCACACCCATGTGCAGCTTTATTCACTTGAACAGTTGCACTTGCATTACTAAATCATTATTGCCCCCTAGTGGCACTCATCAGTACATCTCCCTTTTTCTTTTTTCTTTACGTTCTCATGTAACAATCAACTAGTAAATGAAATAAAACTTCTTTCAATGTCTCTTTTTTTCTTCTTATTTTAACATTCTTAACTTTTAACAATGTGTCTCATAGGCTTTAGTATTTGTTCCCCCTCTTCCTTTTTTTTTCTTCTTCTTTTTTTTTTTTTTCATACACATAACCCCATTCAACGCTCCTCAATGAGTCTTTTGGGCTTGATAATTAATCTCCTTGGCCTCGCAGCTTTTTCTGCATTCTGAGATAATGATGGTGATATCTGTAGGAGTTTTCTTTGAGGTGCTCTTCTGCCCAACATCACTCTCATTGCTTTGTTCTTTTGGAGCCACATTACAACTGATCTCAACATCCTCACTGAATTCCGTGTTTGGAATTTCAACAAATCCCTCCTGTTTCTGGAAGAGTATTATCACACTCGGTGAGCACTTCATAAGATCTGGGCATGATCTCTTGCTGTTGCGTCTGCAAACTCAACCCACTTGTGTCTTGACACGGGTATCTGTCTCACGACACAATCCACATGAATTTGAACATTATTTTCCGTGCTGCTTTTACCGGTGTGACGCAGGCTGGCTCTGCTAAGAGCATCGGCCACTACGAGTAGTTTACCTGGAGTTGCTCAAACATCAGATGGTACTTCTGAAAGCGCAACAGAAGACGCTGGACACGTGGTGGTGCATCACCCAGGGCCTTCGTTGAAATCGCAGTCAGAGGTTTGTGGTCAGTCTCTACAATCACTTCCCTGCCATACATGTATTCATGAAACTTCTCACTGCCGAAAACTACGCCTAATGTCTCTTTTTCTATCTGTGTGTAATTTCTCTCTGCTGCTGTCATTGTGTGTGATGCGTACGCTATGGGAAACCACTCAGTTCCATGTTTTTGGAGTAATACCGCTCCAAGTCCATCTTTGGACGCATCGGTCGACACTTTGACTGGTTTCTCTGGGTCATAATTTAATCACCGGCTTTTTGATGAGGCTGTTCTTAAGTACTTCCCATTCTTGGGCATGCTGGTGCTCCCATTGCCATTCACTCTTTTTTCCAGCAACTACGCATTGCTTTTGTGTTGGCGGAAAGCTTGGGTATGAATTTACTCATGTTATTGATTAACCCCAGTGCTCTCTGTATCTCTGTTTTGTCTTTCGGCGCTGGCATGTCAACTACAGCTCACGGTTTTTCCGGGTCTGGCTGTATTCCTGCCGCGGATAGCTTATCTCCGAGGATCTCTGTCACTCCAAACTCACACTTTTGTCTGTTTTTCAGTCCTGACTTTTGTGCTTGTTTTAACACATCACTTTCTTTTGTCTTTTGTCAGGCTCTCTTTCTGTTTTTCCCCATATTATTATGTCGTCCAGGAATACTCCCACACCTTGCATCCCATCAAACAGCTGTTGCACTGTTCTGTGAAATACCTCTGACGCCAAACAGATACCAAAAGGTAAGTGAAGGAAACAGTGCCGCCCGATTGGTGCATTGAGGCTTAGTGCTTTCTTTATTCAGGACGGTTTGGTAGAAACCTGAAGATACATCGAGTTTAGAGAAATAACATGCAGCTTGTAGTGCTCTCTTTTGATCCACTTATTTTAATCTCTTGGATCTATGCAAAGTCTGAGATCTCCGTTTTTCTTTTCCACAATTACCAGAGAATTTACCCACTCTGTTGGCTCTTCTATTTCTCTTATTATTCCTTTCTCAATCAAAGATTGCAATTCAGATCTCAACCTTTCTTGGAGGGCTACTGGTACCTTCCTGGCTGGATGTATGACTGTTTGAGGATTTTCCTTCAGTAGTATCTTGTGTTTGCCTTGTAACAACCCACACCTTCAAACACATCTTGGTACTGTTTAACTATCTCGTTTACATTAGTTACCATCTCATTCTGTTTCTCAACAGTGTCAGTGTGTGTAACTGCTTTACTGTTGAACACATGAACTCTCTTTATGAGCCCCAAATTTTCACAAGCTTTCAGCTCAAGTATAGGCTGTCTGCTACCCTCTACCAGTGCACACATTACATTCACAGACTGGCCTGTTTTTGCTGTCAGTGTGGTCCTACATACCCCTTTTGAGGGAATCGGTTCATTATTGAAAGTGCATATGCTTATCTTTCTGTCATGCACTTTTGGCTTTGTTCTCAGTCTGTTGAAGTCTTTTGTTGGCAGAAGGTTCACCTGTGTGCCGGTGTCCAGTTTAAAGGGTACAGTCACTCTGTTGACATCTAGATAAGCTATCCACTCATCCTTGGTGCTCACTTCATCCAGCACAGCCTCCATGAAGAACTGCTCGTCCTCATCACTGCTGTCACTGGTGTCCTTGGCTCTTTCAACAAATCTGACTTTCTTTTTTAGTCAAGCAGCATCTTGTAAAATGATTTTTGCAAAAGTCTTTGGCATTTCTGGGCATGGTTGGTACCGCATCTGTTACAGTCCTTACCGTCCTTCTGGACTGGAACGTGTTGAAGACATCTATCGCGGATCAGCCCGCCACCATGAGAAGCAGTGCAATCTTCCTGCGGTCATTATTCCTCTCCAGCCCCGTTGCTAACAGGTACAGCTCAAAGCTCTGCTTGAAGGATTTCCAATTAGCGTGGACATTTCCACTCAAATTCAGCTCGTTTGGCTGCAGGATGCTATTTACACTCATTTTGTAAACTTTTTATCTATTTCTCCTGGTACCATGTTTAATTTATCTTGTGCACAGGCCACTGACACTCATGCATACTTTCCACACGCCATGTGTGTAGCTTTATTCACTTGAACAGTTGCACTTGCATTACTAAAGCATTATTGCCCCCTAGTGGCACTCATCAGTACATACATATTTGAATGAAAACATTCCAGGATTTTTCTCCATATAGTGGACTTCACTGGGGTTCAACGGTTTGAAGGTCCAAATGTCAGTTTCAGTGCAGCTTCAAAGAGCTCTACATGATCCCAGACGAGGAATAAGAGTCTTATCTAGAGAAACCATCGGACATTTTCTAAAAAAATACATAAAAATTATATACGTTTTAACCACAAATGCTCATCTTGCACTGCTCTCTTCTTCCTCTTCTTCTTGTAGAATTCCGGCAGTGTAGACGCTGTTTTCCTCAAAAACCTTAATTTCTTTTCGACTGAAGAAAGAAAGACATGAACATTTTGGATGACATGGGGGTGAGTAAATTATCAGGAAAATTTAATTCAGAACTGAACTAATCCTGCACTTATTTTCACAATGGTTTAGCATAAAAGTTAGTCTGTTTATGGTTATAACCAAACCACAGCAAGTGCTGTGCACATTGTAAGTCTTGGTGGATGAAGGTCACCAGAGCTGTTTCATATTAAGCTGAAAGAACCTAGTGACAAATACATCAGCTGTGATTTTGAGACTGAGAATGAGAATAGCAGACATGTGTCTACAGAATTTCGGCCCTCCTAAAAAAGAAATCTGACAGCTCAGATTTTATTATAAACCTAATGTTGTGAATCAGGGTAAAGGATGTATTTGTTTATATGTACTCCACATTGAAAGATCAGCAGTTGCGTTGCATGTGTGAGATTTTAAGAAGAAATTTCATGACATTTAAAGTAGGTTTCTGTCAGTTTCTTTTAATCATAAACACCAAGTTCCAATAATTCCATAATGAATATTGTTGTCGTTTGTAGTTACATTGACTTTAACTGAAAAATCTCTTAGCAATAATAAACATTTCCAGCCTCATTTTAAGCAATGCATGCGGATATCTAAATAATTACTAGAGAAGTTATAATAAAGGCATTTAACTGAAGCACTTGGTTATCTTTGGAGTTTAAACATCCTGATATGCTTTCATGATTGTGCGGGTGGCAGCGGGACGGCAGAACAACACCGGTTCTTCACCAAGACGCATTTTTTACTGCCACAGATATACAGATTCATTTGGCTTCAGCTCAAATATGAGTTGTTCTTCCACTTCAATCATTTCATTACAGCTATCCTTTTTAGTGCTGACATGAGAATCTCCAAAAAAGAAGAGGTGCAACTTCAAAATTAACTTTGCATGTTCTCCAGATTCAATCAAGGCTGATGTGTCTATCTTCCAGTTGTGTGTGATCTGGGACATCTGCTCCTTATTGTATCCCACCTTTTTATTGATTTTCTTTTGCCATGTCACTGGTGTATTGCTGTCATTAGTAGCTTTAATATTCTCCCAATTGCCAAAGGATGGGCCTATAGTTACTGTCAGCCCACCAGGAAGGAAGTTAAGAACATCAGGATGAACAGAATAGACACCAATGCACTCATCTTCGCTGGGGTCGGTACATTTGTAATACTCAACTCCCCACTCTGAGACTGGCTTGAGGAAGAAGCAGTCGTTTGACAGGCCCCAGTAATACAGACCGTTTCTGCAGTCGGGATGCAGCTTGAATTCTTCAGCATCCGAGTCTGTATTCATGTCTGTTGTTCTTCGAAAAGTGCCCTTTTCTTGGAAGATGATGAAAAACTGGTCAGAGGTTGAGAAGTAGTGGTCTCCACCCTGGCAGTTGGGATGAAGGCTTTGAACTTTAGCATTGCTGTCTATCGTCAGGTTGGTGACTTTGCGGTAGGAATTGCCCTTGATGATGTAAAAGGAGCCATCTTCACCTCCAAGGTAATGGTCTCCATTTTTGCAGGCAGGGTGCAGACTGAAAACAGAGATGTCTGAACCTCTATTGATGCTACCTATCTTCATATAGCAGCCGAGATCAGAGCGGATTATATAATAGTATTTGCCCACTCCACAGATGTCAGTGCTTTTTGTTTTGCTCTTGGGAATAATGATGTTCATCGTGCCTGAACCTGCAACACAGAATAAACCAAACATTCAATCTCCACACCCAATGAAAGATGTTATTTTAGTCTTTCTAAAGATTGAGCTCACTGATTACCAAAACAGTTTTATATCCCTAGTTTACTCAAGTGTGTTATAAGTATACTTATTTTAAACTAAAAAATTAAAATGTATACTTTGAATCTACTTTTTATGTACTTCACTGAATATACTTAAAATTGCACTTATCTTGTATAAAATCCCTGTTGAACAGGGAATGTATTAGCATTAGTGTAATTTCAATCTGTATTCCTCAATTCCCAATTAAGTGTTGCTTTATTTATTGTGATAAATATTTGCAAGCATTGCATTAATATTTGAGAAGTTTTATTTATTCAATTTTATTCTTTTATTTCAGAAACCACACATATACACTGTATCAAAACAAATTGCTTGTGGATTGATAGGAATAAATCAATGTTTGGAAACAGAAGCTGTCGTGAACTTTTGCCTGTAAACTTTCTAAACAAGGTTGAGGAATAAATGTTGACAAGCCAGTGCAGCCACGCACATGCATCTTTAACAAAGTGGACCTTCGAGCCGGATTCAACATCTCATCCTCATGGCAGGATCATGAGATTGCACTGAAGAACAACAGAGTCTCTGTCCTAGCAGGATCCGAAGAATTCCTGGATATTTGGAGGACTTTGTTCTTACTTCCCAACCACGGCAACTCGTTCCACCCTCTTTGCAAGAGGATTTACAGCATATGCATATTAGTGAGACTGTCTCTGCTCCAGATGTGGACTATAGAACTTCTACACCTGACAGACGTTGGACGGAGCAGTACACTGAGACTACAAGGTTACGTAGAGTGGAGGAGTGTGTTTGGAATGTTCAAGAGCAAATCATGGAACTAGAAAGCACATTCTCAAAAAGCAATTGTCTCTCAAGCAAGGCAAAGGTTCACCACGCATTCATCAGGACTACTTCCATGCCGCAGGTGCTGGACACCAAAAGTCAGTCCCTCAATTACGCAGTCAACAGCAGTCCATCCAGCAACGTAGTGCCAGCTTGCCTCTTCTCTATGCAGACACAAGACCAGATTCACAAAGCTCATCAACCACAGCATTACCTCAGCTACACAGTAAGCCTCCAGTCCAGCTACCATCAGGGTTATTACCTCAGGCTCAACAGTTCTTGTCTCGTCCAGCATCTGTCCCTGTTACAGAGTGTCACGTAGCACAACATGAGCCACATCCAGGGTCTGCTCCAGCAGGTATGATACATTAGCCATATGTTTATCAATAGACTGGTGATAGTCAGCAGACATATCAGCCACAAGTCCCATCCTTTGCACAAAGATGTGTACCTCCAATGACATCATCTACGTCTACAGAAAAGTGAACTGTACTTAGCAAACTGCCAGTTTATGCACCTTCGATGACACCTGTGCAGAGCAACACTGTGAATCCCAATTATGTACAACCACAGTTCACACAGTCATTACCAGCATTTGCTCCAGCACAGCCTCTGATGTCTCAGTACTCAGAACCTCGCCCACTGCAATCTGTAAGTTATTCAGATCCATGCACACAGTGCTATAGACCTACCAGACTCCTAGACGCAATACCTCAGCCACAGTCATATTCTGCACCATTTCCTTCCACTGTACAGCCAGTTCAAGTTACAAGCATGGAACAAGAGCCATGCAAGCTTTGTAACAGCGCTATGGACAGCACAGGGAGAAATCGGCAACATTCTCCGCACACCTCCACTGAAACCAGGGGATGCTCAAGGTTTTGAGGACTTTGCATTATCAGATAGTACTATTTTTGGCCTCCTTCTTACATTGGAGGGGTCTTCCATGACGGAGCTAATATGTGGATCCCATGTTGACAGATTGATCATCCAGCTTCCATCCTCTCATAGAGATAGCTTTGTTGAATACTGCATGACCAAGGGCCTTATCCAGAATGGCACTGATAGAACCTACACTCTTCCTGAGTTTGCAGATTGGCTCGAGAGAAAATCACAAGCACGAGCAGCTGATCTCTACAGTTCAGATAGACCTCGCTCTGAGAATAGAGAACAGAAAACATCTCAGGTTACGTATGTAACCCTGGTTTCCTGAATAGGGAACGAGATGCTGCGTCGAACGCAATGGGAACGCCTCTGCGTGATTGCATCATGAAGCACTCATGAAATCTAACCAATAACGTGACAAGACGTCAGAAGTGGGTGATGTCATGGACCAGGAAACTATAAAGCATACCCAGAACAAAGAATGCTAGCTTCTGATTATGGCTGAAGCAAGACGCTCACAGGTACGCCGGGGGTATGGCTAAGTGACGCAGCGTCTCGTTCGCTACTCAGGGAACCAGGGTTACATACGTAACCTGAGACGTTCCCTTTCATGGGAACTGTCGACGCTGCGTCAAACCCAATGGGAACGCTACCCAACTACACCGTAGTTCCAAGTACCTGTCTGTTATTATTAAGACAGCACAGCTGACCCCAGAGTGGAGCCGACATCAAGGTTATAAAACCTAATAAATGTATGTTGGGAGGACCAACCAGCCGCATCACATATGTCGTGGATGGAAACTCCCGACATCAGAGGCTTTGAGGCCGCCATACCCCTGGTAGAATGGGCGCGGACAACTAAAGGAGATGGCTGTCCAGCCACTTCATAAGCAAGTGAGATGGCCTCAACCACCCACTTGCTCATTCTCTGCTTAGACACCGGGCCTCCCTTCTTGGGAGACCCGTAACATACAAACAGCTGGTCTGTTTTATGCCACAGTGCAGCTCTGTGGACGTAGGTGTCTAAAGCCCTCACTGGGCACAGCAGATTAAGTTTCGCCTGATGCAAGTTTAAAAAAGGAGGAGGACAGCCTGGGACGTTGCTGGGGACCTTTGGCACATAACCAACACATAACAAAAGTGTAAAGAAAAGCCTTAACCATATCAGCCGCAAATTCTAAACATAAAGGAGCAGATTGTAGCACTAAGCTAACAGAAGAAAGGACAGGGTCCACTTGACGTTGTCTACACCAGGTAGAGAACAGTTTCCATTTATAGGCATACAGCTTCCTCATGGAGGGAGCTCTGGAGTGGAGTATGGTCTCCACAACCTCAGTTGGGAGACCAGAATCTATGAGCCTGGCCCCCTCAGAGGCCACGTCTCCATAATTCTGGGCGAGAAGCCGAAGAGTGCCCGGCGCGATCTCAGTATGCTGAGAGTGAGACGAAGTCCTCAGACGAAGAGATCGTGACTTGTATATGTAGCAAGACAAACAACACCAAATAAGACATACTGTGGTTACAGCATATACTCTACATTTCATACTGTTATATGTATCATGTCTTCAACATTTAAAATTTATAAAGAATGACAAAGAGTAAAAAACATCTTAGACCTACCTAATGCAGAGTAAGCTGCGTCTTTTCCGAGTTGTGTAGATGTTGGTAGTGGAAGCGTCAGAGTTAGAGCCCGTCTAAAAAAAAGAAAAAGAAAAGATAAATAAGACAAATAAGATGAGAATATGTGAATAATTTTTTTGTAATTTTTTTATTAATAACT
>RJVU01026072.1:60478-114173 GCA_003731715.1 Anabarilius grahami
ACTCGGGCTCCGTTCGGAGACGCTCTCAGTCTGGTAATGGTTGAGACAATTTTACACTCATCATTGCATCATAATTCATCCTTTTAAATGAACACATTAAAATGTTACTTCACCCCAAAATGCCCAGGGCCGGCAGGCCTCAACCTGCACTCCAAATGTGCTTACATAGAAGAGAGAGAACTCTTTCCCAGCTACAAGAGTCAAACTAACCATGCAAGTTCATCATTTCTTCATTGAACGCAGGAGAAATTGATTGCAACTTCAACACCATCGATTCACGGAATCACCAAGAAGCTGTTCAGAACAACAGACTGCTTCTACTGCAAAGGCATTTAAGTGTCAAATATTTGAACTAAAACAGAGGATTGTTTCAATACAGACAGGTCGGAGACTGGAGAATATACGGTTAGCAGTATTTATTGAACACACAGCAGAGTAAACAGACGTGCAGGTGAGTAGAATGCAGATATATATGTGGCTGGTGAATGATACTGTCCTTTGTGTTTGTAGAGTTGGGAATCCTGGGCGATGGCAGAGAGAAGGAACACAGACACACTTGTTTTTGTGAAATGTGGGGACTCTCCATAGGCGTAATGGTTTTTATACTGTACAAACTGTATTTTCTCTCCCCCTACACTACCCCTACCCCTAAACCTAACCATCACAGGAAACTGTGCACACTTTTACTTTCTCACAAAAACTCATTCTGTGTGATTTATAAGCCTTTTGAAAAGTGGGGACATGGGTAATGTCCTCATAAATCACCTCTTCTTGTAATACCCATGTCATTATACACATTTGTGTCCTGATATTTCACAAAAACATGCCCACACACAGGGAACACAGGAGGAGACTTGAAGACGGGTAAGTAGATCGATAGGCATCCTTGAGGTAAGCATGGCGGTAAGTTCTTAATGCGAACGAGACCGGATGATGAGTGGGTGTGTGTGAGTGTCTTATGTATGGTGGCTGATTGGCGTGCTGATGAGGTGCAGGTGAGCGTGATCAGTATTTGGGTGTGCGCTGTGATTGGACCGTGGTGGAGCCTGGCGTGTCCGTGACAAGGGTGAGGATAAACAGTAAAATTCTCTTAACAAGGTGATAATAAGCTGATGGTTCTTTTCATGGTTTAATGGCTCTTTTCCATAGCTTTATTCCCTCTTCCCATTTCCGGCTTCATTCTGTCACTTTTCATTTGACAATGTGTGATTGTGTGTCTGTGTTTGTTAGGCTAGTTGTGTTCGTGATTTAGTTAATAAAACTTGTGCACGATACATATTTGGTTCTGACTGCATATGTAGTACTCCTGAAAAGAAGTACAATAAAGATGAATAAAGAAAAATAAAAGAAGAGCGCAACATTGATGGCTTCCTTGATGGCGTATTTACTCTAAATGAATAAGACATTTGTGGCATTTTCTAATAACACAGTGACACTTAAATCTCATGTTCTTTGCAAAATGAAAAGGATATTCAGAAATGTACACATAAGCACCAAACATATATAACATTAATTAATATTTACTCTCAAGAATGGAATAAAATAATTAAATTGACAACACAACAATACAGCTGGGGTATTAACCACATGCTCATTTCTAAATGCTGTTCAATCCCTTGTTTCTGATGTATTTCATACAATAAAGACACATAAAAGATTAATTTAAGATAAACGTAATGCATAACTCAGACACAATGGGGTTAAATTACCTAAATGTGCAAGTTTAAGTTAACTCATAAATCTGAAACATCATGAACTTTTATACACTCAAATAACATCGACATACTGACCATTTATCACATACAGCGGCTATTGCGCTAATCGTGTTAACCATGTGCTCAGGCATGCTAAACTCATGACACACTATCAGTATAGACTTATATTTATATAGACTTATATATAAATAAGTATATATTAAGTATATATCTTATAAATATATTTATAAGACTTATAGTATTAAATATGCCTTATTTGAGACGGTGGTGGTGTAAACTTCTAATTGAGAACTTTCAGATTGAAGGGTATGGATTTGGTGGGAAAAGAAAATTAATCACAGTATTCTGGCAAAGAATACTGAAAAATTCAGTTTTTCCTATGAAAAAATAATTAATTAAAAAAAAAAAAATTCTTCATGCCTTAAAATAGCTTGAATGAAACTCTACACCATTGCTTTATGTAGTAGTATTAGTAGTAGTCGTCTGGTGGATTTTGTAGGCAGGTTAAGACATTAGATATTTAAAATTTACTGTAAAAGGAATACCACTGTTTTGTTTAATAAAAATATAAGAATAATAATTGCATGAATATTCAACGAATAGGTACAGGTAGTTTAACACTGGATTCAGATTTTTAAAAATGTACTGTAAGGGAATATTTTTTGTTTAAAAAGCTATTGCAATTATGAAAATTACATGTTTTTGGTGAGTTCATAATGTAATAAATTTCCCATAATTTAAACATTACATTGAGCAAGATTTTATTAGGCTTTGAGAAAATTATTACATTATGAACATTGTTACAATAATAATGTAATACTTATTACAATGTGTGCAGTTAATTCATGAGTTGCTACAATCCTGCTATGTTACTAAATGTACCTGATTTTTCATATCAACAGAAGAGACTCCTGTAAGAATTGAAAATATCTAAAGATATTTTAAAATGAACAAAGACATTTGCTTTACTGTTTCAACCCCCTCTCTCTTGCTACAAGGGCCATTTGGAAGACACAAAGGTGTTGATAGCGATCAAGGCCTGTAGGCCAAGATGTGTGTACATCAGGGGTCTATGAATGGTCACACCTTTAGTACAGTGGGGGAAGTTTTAATCTTCTGATTGGTCAGTTTGAATGTCTCACATTTGGGTTTCAGTCACATGGTCAAGGAAGGGATAAAAGAAGATCGTAACTGTCGCTCTGGCTCATTTATATGCTCTTCTTTTTTGGATTCTTGGCTTTTCTTGGGCACTCTCTGGCCCTCTTTCTCTCTCTCTTTCTCTTTCTCTCTCTCAGGTAACTTTTTACATACATGCTGTCTACAATTAATTGTATATGATTTTATCATCTCATACATCTATTTTGTAATTATTTTAAGTGTAACCATAATCAGATATTGTCATTAAACCCTTTCTATTACAAATGATGTGCTAACTAGTTTTGATTTAGTATTAACTTTAATGTGCTCCCTATTGCAATACAGTATTGTCACACTATAGCAACGCTCTCCCACATATTTTGCTATTGTAACTGCGCTTATTTCCATCGTTGGTATAAGTTGCAGTGGGTGGTAATAGACAAGAAATTTACAGTTTTCTACCATTTTGCTGATAAAGTTTCTTTAGTCGCTCGGCAAACCTTACGGCCTGAACCCCTGTAGGAGTTCCACCCTTACACTCCCTAGTTCACCCACAAATAGTTAATTAATTCACCCACAAATTAAAATTCTGTCATTAATTGCTCCCCCTCGTGTCATGTCGTTCCATGCCATTCATCTTCACACAAATTAAGATATTTTTGATTAAATCAAAAATTGTTTTTGTTTTGTTTTTGTTTTTTTAATTCTCTATTGAAAGCAATGAATTTACTACATTCAAGTTCCAGAAAAACAGTTGATGTAACTGCAGTGGTTAAATCTTAATTTTATGAAGCGACAAGAACTTTTTGTGTGCAAAATAAAAAAATATCTCAATTTGTATTCTGAAGATGCATGAAGCTCTTACAGGTTTGGAATGACATGAGGGTGAGTAATTAATGACTGAATTTTCATTTTTGGGTGAACTAACCCTTTAACCAATTTGAACCTTAACAGTAACCAAGATTCAGTTCTTTAAACCATGATTGTTCATTAATTTATGACACCGAATGCTGTAACTTATTGTAGTTGTTGTTTTTTTGTCTTGTTTTTTGTTTTTTAATTTTAAAGGTTGAAGTAAACGGTTTAAACAAGAAGACAACAAGACCTCATTGTGCCTGTGATTTGTTCATTAAGTCATGACACCTAATGCTGTAACTTTTGTTACCCAAAATGAAATATGTTGAAATGGAAAAATTGTCTTAAACATTTGGGTTGATGTTTTATGTGCTTTTTTTATGGTAAAACATTAATATTCATTGTTAATTCATGACACATAATGCGGTATCTTGTTACCAAATATGAAATATGAAACATTTATTGGAATGTTTTTGTTTTGTTTTGGTTTTTTTGAGGGAGAGAGAGTGGTGACCAGAGTGAATGTGTGTGCATCTGTGTTGACAAATAAATTCATAAATACTTCCTCAAAAGTAGCTTAATGTCAGTTCATTTAAGCTTAGTTTAAGAAATAAGTTATTGATTCAGACGTCCTTGTTTTACATAAGGAATAAAAGTTTCTTAATAGACTTTCATATATATTATTGAAAAATGGCAGGTTGAATACATAATTATGTTGGATTTTATAGTCAAGTGACCATATTAAATTATTAAACGATGCAAACAAAATTAATTTCTCCTTTAATGCAGCATTAAAAAGACAACAGTGTCATCGTTCAGCTTAAATCCGGTGTTTTTCACAGTCAATAACTAAAGTGCATAAATTATGGAGGAAACGGGTGGCATCACATTTCAGAATAAATTCATCCATCTCCTGCTTGAAGATCGCAATATGTCATGCCGACATATGACAATACTGACCACGGTAAGACAAATAATGTTAAATAAACCATTTATAAGTAGTACGATTCTGTAGCGATTTATCTTGCCGACATTTCTTTTTGACATCTCGCGTTTGACATTTCACACAATTATACACCACATTCCTTGTTTCAGTTTTACAGAGTTTAATATTTTTTTACTTGAAAAGACTCCTAGTTGGTACGACAGGGTCACAGACCATTTTCTTGAAAAGGAACGTAGGGCAGAATTTACTTTTAAATAAATAGACAATTTTATGTAGGCCGAAAATGAGCTTCCCCTCTCTGACAGACCAGTAGCCGCCACTGATTTGAGGAAAATCATCACCGCCAACTAACATTTCAGAACAAAATATAAACACTTACCAGAAAGTAATCCGTAAAATAGGACCACGACGCACTCTGCCTTCATTTTTCGCCGTCTTCTAAAGGCGATGATTCACGGGGCAACTTTTTGAGCAACGTTGCTTGGGCACTCTCCCACTGCGGTCTGACGCATTCGTATGCGTTTGAATGGAAGAAGAGGGCCAATCCGTGCACGTCTCTCACAAGGAACCTAATGGAAGTGATTGACAAGCCAGAGGGCCAATCGTTTATCTCTCACACAAAATCTAGGGACGACATTACAGCAAGCCATCATCTTTATTCTGACTGCATAGACCGAGCTAACGGTGTCTATGCAGTCCAGAAACATTTTCATTCTTCGAGTGTTCCGATCCATGTTGTGTACAAAATCTGGAGAGCAGAATGTAAGATGTGAGTTGCCATCCTGTAAGATGTAAGAGATGGACTTAGCCAGGAGGAGTGGACTAAGCCACTACAAATGCCATCACCTCAGGTCACTAGACTATTGTGGGTCCTTTGCTGATGATCCTTCTCTTTCAGAAAGTACCCTAACAGAAATGGTCAGGCTAAATTGTTTGGCAGTGAAAGAAAGAGAGATTGCCTACAAAGACAAAGCTTGGCCACCCAAGACAACAAACCCTTGTCTGTAGCGACAAAGGCAACAATGCCATCTTTAAAGAGGTGCATTTCAGTGTATGAACCACATGCATCATATTATGCCCAAATTGGAAGAATAATGGTCACATATGATGTAAAGCTGAACTCCTGGCATTGTCCTTGTGCCAGGTCAAGAAGATCCTGCCTCCATAAATACATCGCAAAATCGCACCTGTTCCAGACTAAGCATCAGCTTTTCAGGACCGTCCAAAGCACAGATCAGACCAGTCCAGTTCATGAAAGTGTAGATGATGCAGGCCTACTGTACCCCCTGACAAAAGAGCTGGAATCTATGATTCGGTATGTCATGAACAACAAGACCATCCCTGCAGCTCTTCCTGAGCACCTGCGTCTGCCTTCATTTTCAAGCACATACCCAACCAGCCTCATTCACGATTGCACACTCTTGCTTTTATGTGCCTCTTCTTGACATTTGGTATGCTATTTACAATCTTTTTTTGAACATTTTGCTTTTTCTGTTGTTATTTAAGAACAGAGCGACAATCCCTTCACTGTCCACCCCAATTACCACTGTTGGGCACCATGGATTGGAAGAAATACACGCAAGTCCAGTCAATGCCTTAACACAGAGTTCCAAAAAATCCACCAACCCAATGAAGCTGAGCTTTGCAAAATAACTGTCTCTGAAGATAGACTTAAAAATGAGCTTTATAAGAAAAAGGTCAAATTGATTTCATTTCTAATTTCTGCGACTAGTGTGAAATGTTTCTTTGGCTAAGTAGCATGTAAGTATTTTTGTTGCAACTGTATTTTGATTTGTTTTTCAGGTATCGGTGATAAGGAAACTGTGCAAGGAATGTGGTATGGATGCCATTGGCCTAAAAAGTGACCTCCTAGAGAGGCTTTCATCTGAGATGAAATCTAGACAGACTTACGACAAAGTATACGAAAAGATTTGGGGTGCCTCTGGTAACAAATGCTTGTGTTTTGGTATGTTTGTGACTGCCACTTTACCTTTGTAGGCCTTATACTTTTATTACTGCTGCCTGACATAGATGTTTTTTTCCTAGGAGGATGGGCTGTGGTCATGTGCCCTTGTGGAATTGTGTATAGTATCAAATGCTGTTTGCGCGCAGAGAGTCCGAGAGACTTTGCAGATGTCCTCCTCTCATGGAAACACATACCCAACGTAGTCATCTATGATTTCACACGGGGACTGGCCACACACACACCAGTCTTCGCTGTCCTGAGACATTAATCTTCACGCCACATGAAGGTCGTCTAGCTGACCCAACAGATGGCAACATAAAGATGGCAAAGGAAGGAAAGCTGAAGATCTCCTTGCCATGGCTTAGTATAAAAAAACAAGTCCCAGACAGCCATGGCCACCCAATTACAGGCTCAGCAGAGCACTATGTCCTTAATGACAAATTTCATGAAGACAATTCAAAAGACGAACGGGATGCTCTCCGGAAGATTGGTCTTGTAGCCCAACTTGCTGGTAAAGTGAATAGCCAGGTTGCGGAGCAGTTCTTTAGCAAATTAAAGAAAAATAACTACTTTCTAAATATGACCCTTCCATCAACCCACGTCTTCCTCATGAGAAGTATCATCCACCACCACAACAGTCAGAAGAACTTGAGAAGACTAGAGGCCTTCAAAAAGGTATTTGGGACAGAAGTGGTGCTGAACATCAACACATCAACCACCAGGCTGTTCTTGGTAATGTTTGAATTACTGCAATATCACTTTAGAATTGGTTCTAAATATTACTTGTACAGATGTTGTCATGTACCAATATTTTGCTGTTTCAGAGTCCTCTACTCAATCTGGTGCAACAGACGTTCACCAAGTGACCAGTAAGTAACACAGCAGACGATCAAGCCACTTTATGGCACTTGTTTAGTCTGTTACTGCTAAGCATTGCGAAGTACATTGTAATGTTTCCTTATTTGCATGTGGTCCGATATTATATCATCTTTTAATATCAAACTCATCAATTAACCCTTTTATATCAACATCTGATATCCACTGTACTTGATTTTGACGCCTGCATCTGTCATTTCATTGTTTTAATTATTCTATTGCATTTGTATTCTGTGTTATTAACTAATAATCTAATTTTGCATGCCTTACAGACCTTAGTGGCTCAAAGGCAACAGTGGATTTGCCAGACTTTGATGCCCCTGTTACAGGCATGGGTATGGATAAAGTAATTGCACTAACTTACAGTAATTTTCCATTGCAGTTCTTTATTCATGACCGAGATTGTTTTGTTTTATTCCCATAGAAACCTCTGCAGATGTGAACATGGAGGAAATGGATGAGGATATGATTGTGGAGGATGCAGATGAGTATTCAGCTCAACCTTGGATGAAGCCTCATAATCTTCTACAAGACAAATTGGTAGTTGTTCATGTTTTCACTATCAATACGTTTTCATGTAGATATTTTTCATGGACCAAAATGTTCTTTGTTTTCTTTGTAGAAAGAACTTAGACTTTTGTGTATGTGCTAACTATTTTGATTATTTCTTGCAGATTGGAAATGCCTGCATGAAACTCATTTATGAAGATGCTCGAGCGCATGTATATATCTTTTTCACATGATTTTAAATCAGCTATTTGTAGTTCATACTTTTTTTTTAGAATTTTTAAATTTCAAATATGAATGGGAAGTGGTAGTCTTTTTAATATTTCCATTTGCTCTCACAGGGCAAAGACATACAGTGGGTACGGAAAGTATTCAGACCCCCTTACATTTTTCACTCTTTGTTATATTGCAGCCATTTGCTAAAATCATTTAAGTTCAATTTTTTTCCTCATTAATGTACACACAGCACCCCATATTGACAGATAAACACAGAATTTATGACATTATTGCAGATTTATTAAAAAAGAAAAACTGAAATATCACATGGTCCTAAGTATTCAGACCCTTTGCTCAGTATTTAGTAGAAGCACCTTTTGATCTAATACAGCCATGAGTCTTTTTGGGAAAGATGCAACAAGTTTTTCACACCTGGATTTGGGGATCCTCTGCCATTCCTCCTTGCAGATCCTCTCCAGTTCTGTCAGGTTGGATGGTAAACGTTGGTGGACAGCCATTTTTAGGTCTCTCCAGAGATGCTCAATTGGGTTTAAGTCAGGGCTCTGGCTGGGCCATTCAAGAACAGTCACGGAGTTGTTGTGAAGCCACTCCTTCGTTATTTTAGCTGTGTGCTTAGGGTCATTGTCTTGTTGGAAGGTAAACCTTCGGCCCAGTCTGAGGTCCTGAGCACTCTGGAGAAGGTTTTCGTGGAGCTCAGCCACAGTCATCTTTGGGTTCTTCTTTACCTCTCTCACCAAGGCTCTTCTCCCCCGATAGCTCAGTTTGGCCGGACGGCCAGCTCTAGGAAGGGTTCTGGTCGTCCCAAACGTCTTCCATTTAAGGATTATGGAGGCCACTGTGCTCTTAGGAACCTTAAGTGCAGCAGAAATTTTTTTGTAACCTTGGCCAGATCTGTGCCTTGCCACAATTCTGTCTCTGAGCTCTTCAGGCAGTTCCTTTGACCTCATGATTCTCATTTGCTCTGACATGCACTGTGAGCTGTAAGGTCTTATATAGACAGGTGTGTGGCTTTCCTAATCAAGTCCAATCAGTATAATCAAACACAGCTGGACTCAAATGAAGGTGTAGAACCATCTCAAGGATGATCAGAAGAAATGGACAGCACCTGAGTTAAATATATGAGTGTCACAGCAAAGGGTCTGAATACTTAGGACCATGTGATATTTCAGTTTTTCTTTTTTAATAAATCTGCAAAAATGTCAACAATTCTGTGTTTTTCTGTCAATATGGGGTGCTGTGTGTACATTAATGAGGAAAAAAATGAACTTAAAATGATTTTAGCAAATGGCTGCAATATAACAAAAAGTGAAAAATTTAAGGGGGTCTGAATACTTTCCGTACCCACTGTATATACTGCTGATATGTATGTTGTTACTACATGGAGAGACAGTGTAGATCCCTTAGCTTACTTTCCAGTGAGTATTGAATGCATAAATCATACTATTTGACATCTAACGTAAGTAGGAAGTAAAATAATTTTTCATATTTGTTAATTGTGTTTTTTTAGGATGATGCTGACTTGAAGGATGCACTTGTGTTCCTTCTATGGACAAAAGCTGCCGGCCCAGAACATTATCTGTTATGTGTAAGATTTTACAAAAAACATTTGCGTATCACGTTTTATACAGCTTTTAAGCTACTTATTATTTTATGTTGGTTTTACGGAGGGGTGTTTTTACCCTCTATATCATAAAGCAAAGGTAATTTAAATGTGAAATTTAGGTACTATAGGTACTGAAGCCACTCTTAAGAGAGATCCTCCTACTAGACTCCCTGTGTAGTAATCGTGAGTCTGGTTTTGGAGATGACCTGTACAGAGACATCTTTAGGTCCACAGCTAAGATATAATTGCCCCGTTCCTATGGCATGTAATGTAGACATGCGGTTGCATTGTTCCAGCGGTCTTTTTTTTTTTTTTTTAGCTATGAGAGTATGTGTTATCATTAATTTACCGTTGCCACGTTCTTATGGCATGTAATGTAGACATGTGGTTACATTGTTCTAGATAGAAACATCTATCTTAATAGATTAAACCAGCAAAGCAAAATCAGGCCTCTTTGTGGATGAGGACGTCCATGTTCTGTGGGAGAAAATAGATTCAAATGGGTGTGAGCAGAGGAGTAAAAATGCTGGTTTAATATATGGCCATATGATATGCTGTTACATATGCTTTGTAACATAGGACTCCTCATGGCTCTTTGTTAATTTGTCTTTTACCCAAATCTTAGGAGTATTGCACATCGTCTTGACCCTGGACAGTGGACAGAAGTCACAGGATTGGATATTGGGGTGACACACAACTACAATACTACTGTACATATTTTCAATTCTGTGTATGTTTTTATTTCAAATTCTAATATATTTGTTTCCTAAAGGTCTTTCCTCAACAGACCAACAGCATTGACTGTGGAGTTTTCATGCTCATGGTAAGCTATTAAAACAGGCTACTAAAGCTAGTATTTTTTTTTCTTAGATTTTTCTGGAAATTAATCTTGACTCTTTTTCAGTATGCCCTTTCCACTGTGCTGAACACTCCATTCAATTTCACTTCGGTGAGCTTTTCTATTTTCTTCCTTAGAAGGTTGCTATAAAGTTTATTGCTGGTCATTAAATTCTAACAATACAAATTAAATACTAATCCTGTGACATTACAATTTCTGTTAGCTTGACATGCCTGCAATCAGGGAGTGGTGGTGTCTACGTCTAATTGAGCGGTTTGAGACAGAGGGGTATGTGTATTAGTTTCTTTACATCTCAGTTTGGTGTTTCATTCTTTGTTCGTTCCTTGTCAGTAGAAATAATTGACCAAACTGAGGCATTACAGGTCACTAAATTATTTATACATTATACATTACTTATATGTAATTATTAATTATACATTAAATTATCAATGCAGCCTGTTTATTGTCCACAACAAGAGGTGTCCTATTGGGGGCCAACAAAGTAGATTTTTTCTTTTTTAAAAGGCTTGGGAAAAGGTTCACCCACTGGACCGAGGAGGCAAGATGCCTGACTGAAGGGACATTACGACCTCTTTACAGGAGTTTTCCAGGATTAACACATGTTGTTGCCGAGAGGAACCGAATGTTGTCCAACCAGGCTCTGGTGGACTTCATTGTGGCAAGAGGAACTGATAACCACATTCAGGTACATGCATCAAGAATGCATTTTTTTAACTGCATTCTAAACCAATAGCTTGTAGTAAATAAACAACTTGCACATACATGGAAATGTTTTTAATGTAATTTTCAATTTTCTCTGCACAGTCCATCATCAATGGACAAAAAAATCTAAGTGGCTTGACACTTTTTCCAAGTGTTCCATCAAGAAAGTGCCTGTGCCGTTGTTCATTGAAGATCAGGAGCAAATTGATGTTATCTACACTCACCTGACTTCAATTCTGGACAGCACACCCACACACACCCAGTGACTAGATCAGATTCATTAGCAGATTAATCAGCAGACTCGTCTCCGTCACGTCATCGGCCTCATCCGGGACGGAGACGAGTCTGCTTACAGACTGGAGGTTGAACAGCTGGCTGTCTGGTGCAGTCTTAACAACCTGGAGCTCAACACGCTCAAGACAGTGGAGACGATCGTGGACTTCAGGAGAAACCCCCCTGCTCTCCCCCCACTCAGCATCATGAACAGCACTGTGACTGCAGTGGAGTCATTCAGGTTCCTGGGCACCACCATCTCACAGGACCTGAAGTGGGACATTCACATTGACTCCACTGTGAAAAAGGCCCAGCAGAGGTTGTACTTCCTTCGCCAGCTGAGGAAGTTCAACCTGCCACAGGAGCTGCTGAAACAGTTCTACTCTGCCATCATTGAATCCATCCTCTGCACTTCAATTACCGTCTGGTTCAGCTCAGCTACCAAATCTGACCTCAGAAGACTACAGAGGGTAGTCCGGTCTGCTGAGCGAATCATTGGCACAACCCTCCCCACTCTCCAAGAACTGTACTTATCCAGAGTGAGAAAAAGGGCAAAGAAGATCACTCTGGACCCCTCACATCCAGCACACTCCCTCTTTGAACTGTTGCCATCTGGTCGACGCTACAGAGCCCTGAGCACCAGAACGACCAGACACAGGAACAGTTTCTTCCCTCAGGCAATCCATCTCATGAACACTTGACAAACATGGAACACACAACACTATTACACATTATTTACTTAAAACACTTACTTATATTTCAAATTTGCACACATAACTGCACATACAATTGTCTATATTGGCACTTTGTCTATCTTGTAAATTTGTATATTATTATTTTATTCTTTTTATTATGTGTCTTGTCTTGTCGCTGTCACTCTGTTGCACTGTGGAGCTTCTGTCACTAAAACAAATTCCTAGTATGTGTAAACAACATACCTGGCAATAAAGCTCTTTCTGATTCTGGATGTCCTTTTTCCAGAGGTAGGTCTTGTGTGTTAGTTGTGCTCTGCATGGTGTCATATTCACATTGTTTTTAATGTCAAATAGTTTACCCATAATGTTAGACCATTGCTCTAAATATAATAGTTTTGTGCTTAATATAGAAAAGGCACTTTTGATTTTGTTGTAAAAAAAAAAAAAACTAAACATGCTTGGCTTATTTGGGCTGTGATAAATCAGGCACATATAAATGTCAGGAAACACGACTCCTGGCTGCATGTCAACATCCATGGATTAGGTTTATTTGACATGTCACAAGAAACACTTTCAAGCCCAACCTTTAGTGTTGTTTGTTTTACTCGTGTTTTCGCAGTTTCCTCTATTAAATCCAGTCATGCAGCAGGTTCTTTTGCCACTCAGTCCAGCTGAGGGGATGCATACCCTCTATAGTCGGTGCAGTCTTTGTGGAAGTATCCAGGTACTTTCCACCACCTTCAAAAAACTATGACTGAATTCGGAACATCAACATACTCTATTTTCACTGTCTTTACATAACAGAAATAGTAAGGATCTTATGCTAGTATGATGTTCCCAATTCATCCAAGTAAAATTCAATATGGCCTCTATCAAGGTTTATTTGTCAAAGTGTTGCTGTTGCAGAATTTGCATCCTAACATTGAGAAACTGTTGAATTAGCTCTCAATGTTTTAAAGTAATGAATTAAGAGAACAATTAAGAATGTGAAGTTGCTTTTGACTTTTTAAATTGTAACTCTAGTTTAAATTTGGGGTTATTGGGAGAATTTATTAAATGAAAATGTTTTAAAAAATCTTGATCGAGAATAACATTTAATTCTGTATATAATTATAACCTTAAACTAGATCAGTAAAGCTTGATGACAAACTTTGATACTGGCTTGACAAAGCCTTGTCTGAAAGTTTGAAATAACTTTGAAAAGCTTCAAGTTAAGATTTATAATCAGCATTTTATTTTCTAAACATGTTCTAGCATATATTTTAACACAATGTTAGCACATTTAAACAAGTTGCTAACATGTTTTAACGTGATTTAGGATGCAGCAGGATGACTAAACATTGCTAGCATGTTTCTGGCATAAATTAACACACTGCTAATATATTAACATGTCGCTAACATGTTTTAACACATTGCTAGCACGTTTCAAACATGATTTAACATGATTCTGCATGATGACAGATATATGGTGGATGTAGATGTAGGTGAAATAATCTGCAAGAGTTGGTGTTTGTCATTTAGGGGCTCAATTTTCAGTCTATGGGATTTTTCGTAAATTTGATCTTCCGGTTTTTCATAAACTGGAAGATCAAATTTACAAAAAAATCCCAAGTCCAATCAGTTAGAAAAGAGACAGGATGCGGAGTCAGAACAGACTGAAGGTCTGAGCAGAGTTTGGCGGTCATAGCTAGAGCGGCTTGGACCGCATTCATTTTATTCTTCAGGTCTCAGAAGCAGCAGCAGCTTCAGTAATAGATCAGCAGTATGATGGATTTGTCAGGTCAACATAATAAACATACAAGAGTGGCCTCTATTGATCCTAACAAATCCAGACCACAATGATCCTGATATAAAACATTAACCGAATTAATCATGCTCAGAACACAAGCTTTCAATTTAGAAACTTTACTCACTACTTTCAGTGTGGAAAACGGGCACTCTGAGAAAAATAACCATGAGGACTGTAAAGGGACTGGAGAGTGTCAGACCTTAAAATCCAGAGAAACTTCACAATCTGCTGCATTTGCATACAGAAATGTGAAGCTGATATGAAGAACCTGAGAGTAAAGAAGGACATCCTGATAAAGAAGTGTTAGAGAGATTGAGCTTTCATAAGGTAAGATAACAGGCTAAAGGGACCAGAATCAAACATCTAGACTAAAACTGAAGACTACTGAAACTGTAATCCATATTTATATAGTTGGATAAGCAGTTAAATTAGTTAGAAAGAAAAAAAACACTTAAGATTAAATAATAAAATGGCTTAAGTAGTACACTTAAAGGATTAGTTCACTTTCAAATGAAAATCACCTCAAGCTTTACTCCCCCTCAAGCCATCCTCGGTGTATATGGCTTTCTTCTTTCTGATGAACACAATCTGAGATATATTAATAAATATCCTGACGCATCCCAGCTTTATATATTGCCTTCCGTATTCAACGTACGATGAAAGTGTAAAACTCAGTTCAAAAAGCTTGCGTTACGTTCTACGCCTTCCCTATTCAACTTGCGGAAAAAGTGTAGCTGACGCGACGGCAGTTCACTTTTTCCGTAAGTTGAATATGGAAGGCAGTCTGGCGGAAGCTAGATATTTTACTTCATAACTTGTTAAATATGGATGTGTTTTCTTACACAAATGCATTGTTTTGCTTCAGAAGGCCTTTTTTTTAACCCCCGGTGCCATGCAGAGTACATTTATAATGGATAGATGTGGATGGAGACACTTTCATCAGCTCATTTTCATTGGTCCCGTTCCCTGCCATTATAAAGCTCGGACGCGTCAGGATATTTATTAATATATCTCAGATTGTGTTCATCAGAAAGAAGAAAGTCATATACACCTAGGATGGCTTGAGGGCGAGTAAAATTTGGGCTTATTTTTAATTTCAAAATCTAATCCTAAATAATCCTTTACCGTTTAGATAAGAGATTAATCTTCAATATAAGAAGTCTACTCAAAGACCTAAAAATCACAGAAAACTTTGATTTGGATGGGGTGAAATAAGGGTTTAAAAAAAAATAAGGTTGGCAGAAAAGGAGTATTTCTTGGGTCAGAGATTAGTTTTAAAAACCACCACCAGGAGCTTCTGTGAAATCTCTGATCACGACTCAGACTCAGAGAGGCACCACTGTGACACATTTGAATATTTATTTGAATAGGTACAGAGCCTGTAGTCTATGTCCAACAGGATAGGTATACCATCTATTTTTGTCTTCTTTTGAAACTACATATTTGCAAACAAGGAATGGCGCTGGGGAGGGGAGGGAGGGGTGTGAATAAAACATAATATAGCCATCAAGAGGTTATGCAAAACAAAGACAGCTCTACAGTCAACTAAAAAATTCAGAAACAAAAGGATGGTAAACCTATAGTGGAAAACAGCGCTGTCACAGCGTGACCTGTGCGTGCGTTCAGATGAAGACACGGCACAGTCCGCCAGAGACACGCATCTGCTGTAATATTGCTCAACACTGAACATGAATATCTATCTACAAATCAAGATGGACTCTGTATTCGAGTTGGAGTAGTTGTCCATCTTTGCTAATGTTTACACACCTCCAACGCTGCAATGTGCAAAACGGTGTAGAATTGCTCGTCCGTCAGGAACGGTGAGGGGCTTAAACGGGCAGAAAAGAAAAAAAAAATGGCCACAGAAACATTACAGTAGGTACTTTTTAAAAGAAAAAACAGTTTTCACTTACGAAACTAAAACCCACTAAAATGAACTATGCTGCAGTTTAGCACATGCAAAGGATATGTCAAACCTCTCACACATGAAACACCTCCCCACATGATCACATGACGCCTCAAAGCAGTCAGTGCCCGAGAACAGAAAAAGGGCAAGCGGTAAGGGTCATAAATGTACAGGAGCCCGAGTTTGTGCAGAGGTACAACAGTGCACAATGTGTATTACATGTATTTACACCAGCACTGAAAAATTAAAAGCCGAAGACAAAAAGAAAATGAGCAGGGAAAACAAAAAACACACACCGGGACAAAAACGCACATCCCCGACCGATCTCCTCGACGCAACTCCGCTCCAACAGCCAAAGCTCAGTCCAGTGTCATCAACACTAAATAATAATTAAAAGGAAAAGGGGAAATTAAAGTCATGACATAGTCTTCTTTAGATCACTGATGCCGAGTCATTCCATTCAAGGTGATTTTTTTTTTTTTTCTTTTTACTCCATTTAGCCTCCTCTTCCAGGCTATTCCACAATTAGCCGGTTGATTTTTCGATGTCGACTCGCTGCGTTCGTTACATTCAGTCCTGCATTTCACCAGCCAGCCAGTCAGTCAGTCAAGCACACACACCGTCACGTCCATTCACTTGCGCACATGCAGCACAAAGACGCGCCGTTGGACTGCGGGACGCCGCTAGCGTGCAGGGAGAGGGCTCTGGTCTGCTGGGTCCGTTCTCCAGCACGTCAGATGAACGCGGCCCCTCAGCTCAGGGGCCATTCACTCTCTCACACACACACACTCTCACGCACATACACACACACATACACGCCTCAGGTGACCTCAGAAGTGTGCTCGTGTCTCTTTGTTGTTGGCGAGGTCCTCCTTTATCGTCCTTACCTCGGATTACTAATGTGAGACGTCTTCGTTATTCCCATTGGTTGGGTTTGGTTTTGTTGAAAAGACACGCCAGGCAGTTTTAGTGAAGTTTGCTCCGAGCGCGTTCGGTTTAGATGGTCGTGTTTTGAAACGCAGTAGTCACCCACTCACTCTCACTCGCATCCACTCAAAGCCATCATCTCAAACGCCGTCTGGACGCTTCCTTCAGAAGGAACTCCACTCAATTTCTCTTGGATTAGATGCAGCTGGATCCCATCAGCCAAGCACAACGGATCTAATATTTATCACACTCTCTCGCGCTCTCTCTCGCTCGCTCTCTCTCTCTAATTATTTTTAATGTTGAACAGAGTGCTGCATCACAAACAAAACTCCAGATTTCCTGTCGCGTCTAGAACTGGAACCCTTCTGCTGGCACGTTGGTAGAAGAATTGAAGCTGTACGTTCCTCCTTGGATCGCTTCTGGAACCAGGTTGGAGTCCTCGTCAATCTGAAAGAGACGTACCAACGGTTGCATGAATGATGCCATCAAGAGCTGATCTGAATTTATCACTTGGAAAGATGAAATGAACAGCTAAATAAAATACATGTTCCTCTCATCTCTGCAGCTGAGAAACCCTGTGTGTTACAGCATACATCACATAAAATACGTGTGTGCAGGAACTTACATCATCAGATGAGAAGAACTGATCGATTATTTCATAAGCCAATTTGTAGATGTCCTCATTCTCATGGTTCTGCAGCTGCTCGATTTTCTCCAAACCTGAGAAAAAAAAATGAATAAGCCTCAAGCTCACATTCAGATCTGCCTCAAGAGTCTTACGTAGTACAACAGGAATCAGAGTTCACTGATCATGTGACGAGAGTAAGTGACATGACGACTGATAAGACCATGGCGGAGGATTTGTTGCACAACAGAGCGTAATGTGACAAATGTCTAATCTTGTAGAATGTGCGCTCAGCTCCACCGCTCCCTATTCACAGAGAACACGTGATCTTGAAAACGAAAGCGAGTGCACTAGTGTTGTTTTTGGCAGCCCGTTTTAATTTTAGTTTTAGTCTAGTCTTTGTGTCAAGCTGACATTTTAGTTATTCGTTTTAGTCACGTTCATACTCTTTTTAGTCTAGTCAAGTTTCAGTCGACTAAAATCTGAGCATTTTAGTCTTATTTTAGTCAGAATTATCCATGACTATTTGAGTCCAGTTTTAGGTGACGAAAACTGATGACATTTTAGTCTAGTTTTAGTCAATGAAAATTGTATTTTAGTCTCTTTTTAGTAATGCAATTCTATTTAACCCAATCAATATAGTATAAGTACCTAGTAGTATAGACGAAACCAACATTTTCTTTTATTATATTGTTACCTTATAGATAATACCTTATAATGCCATGAGATGTCTCTTAACCCTTTAGGACCTGAAGGCCTTTTTAAGAGGGTTTTTTTTTTTTTTCCTTCTCAGCACTCGTTAGGAGTTTTACCAAATTGGCTAGATGCATTAAAAAGCTGAGTTTCTAAGCTTTAAAATGATATCTATTTTGTGTTATTCCACGTTAGAAAATGAACATGAATGGGTCCGGGAACATTGGATCCCGGAAAGATGAGAGACATGTTTTTAACCAATTATGTTAAATCTTTCCATGATTAATATCTTGTGATCAACGCAATATATTATGTTGATTTTGGGTTCATTTTAATCGTAAGAATCTGCTTTACATTTACATTTATGCATTTGGCAGACGCTTTTATCCAAAGCGACTTACATTGCATTATACATTTGTATCTGAGTATGTGCAATCCCTGGGATCGAACCCATGACCTTGGCATTGCTAGTGCCACGCTCTAACCACTGAGCTACAGGAAAGCTTTAAATAATGATGTGCATTTTTCATGAAGTTATGAGCACGTGAAATCTACATATACCTACATATCGGTCCCTTTCTCTATGTCAGAGGAAGTGACGTCGCCTGCGTCTGCGCAGTGCGACTTGATGCGAGTCTGAAGTGAGACACAGGAAACAGAAATACTGCAAAATAATAATAATAGTGCGACTAAACGTGACGAAATATCGCTATAACATTTTGTCTCCTCTCGTTTTGGTTAATGAAAATGAAGAGACATTTTAGCATAGTTTTTATTTTGTAAACCACATTTAGTCTAGTTTTTATTCGGTCAACAATATTGCATTATACATTTAATTGCAGTCAGTCACATGACCAGCATTTACGTTGCGTCTCGTCTCGTTTTCATCACGTGATAAAGGTTCGTTGACGACGATATTTTTAGTCATAATTTTCGTTGACGAAAGCAACACTAGAGCGCACATTCAAACGTGATTTCAATACCTTGCATTTTGAAAGCACCTCCCTGGTGCCTGAGAATATCTCCCATTATGAAAGCTCTCTCAGGCTGGGCTGTGTAGTTGTAACAGTCTCTCAGCTTTATGATTGAAGAATAAATATGGTCTCTATTTGCAATTTAAATATTAAGAGAGTACTTTGATTATGGTTCCACTTAAGACTAAAAGAAAAAATTATTCATACGGTTATTTCTGATCAGTTTGTGGAAAGGAGTTCAGTTAGCAGGTCAAAAGTTGGAGAAGCTCATAAATCATGTACAATAAGGTCTGAAGAGACTGAAATCATACAGGAGAGAAACAGTCAGTTCAGTTTGTGGCAAAACCTTTTACAGTACTTGAGTATTGTTGTCTTTTACTGCATATGATAATTCATACTCAGAAAGCAGAACTGAAATGACATTCATTACAAGATGATTAGTTAAAACATTTCAAATGAACCTGCATACCATTTTTCTAGTCGTGTATTTCGTCATTGAATTCACTAAAAAGGAGACAAGATTTTTACACAGTATTTAAGAATCTCGTCAGCTAACCGTCTCCTCACAGCCCTAGTTTTTACTAAAAAAAAGTGTCACTACCTCCGTTACATCACGACTTAAAGTAAAGCACGCCGTCTTCAAGTAGCGCCCAATCAAACACACTTGATTCAACTCCGCTTGTTAGCAGAGATTCAAACACCGTGTCCTCCAACACATGTACACAGACACACACACGTCACATCCTCCGCTCACCTCCACACTCCTCGATGAGGTTGGCGATGGTCTCGGCTTCATCATCAGCCATCTTAAGGATGTTACTGAGGCCGTCCAGGACCACCTGCACCACCTGAGCGTCTTTCACCGTCAGCAGGTTACAGAAGGGAGGAATCACCTGCTGCTGGATCAGGTACGCCACCTACAGGAAAAGATGTGAACATGTGAACATCACCCCTCCTCTCACACACACACACACGCGTGTACGGCCGAGTAGCACACCTGATCCTTTCTGCCGCTGATGGTCAGGTTACTGATGGCCCACGCCGCCTCCTTCTGAGTGCCAAAATCTCCCTGTGAGACACAACATTGTGATTTATTGAGCAGTTCAGCTTTACTAGTGTCACGGCAATAACATTAACACATAAATAGTTGATAATAGGCGTTTAACATCATATCGTCACAATATAAATCGCAATATAAAACTGCAACAGCAACAATACCACATTATGTAGTTCACTCAAAGTTCAGAAAGATGTAATTTGTCACTCTTGTAAATGACTGAACTGTGTGAACAGAACAAGATTAAGCACTCAAAGGTGAACAGGCAACCCAATTTAGTTGCAGTGTGCACATGGCCTGTGTTAATGGTTTACCATGTATTTAAAAGTAATTATTTTTATAACCTTAACTCTCTTGGCTTTGTTCAAAGTATCGTGAGATGCATCAAAACTGACGTGTACGTTTACAACCCTAGTTGATAACAGTGAAAGTTCATTCTCTACCCATGTTAACAGCACAGCAAAACTAAACCGCTATTGGCACATTCATGATGTATATATACTATAATTTGCACACAGTTATTAAAAAAAAGTGACATGTAGAGTTAAGCGTTTCGCTGAGGAGAGTTCAGGTCACCCACCTTATCCAGCAGCAGAATAATCATGGGCACTAGATTGGCATCGATGACGGCCTGAACCTGCTGCTGGTTTCCTGCTGTGATGTTGGACAGGAACCACACGGCCTCCTGCGGGAGCAGAGCACAGACTCAGTTCATCGGTTTCAGAGCTGATGACATCACGTGAGAGACGGGCGGCCGGTTGGATCAGATCGCAGGGCGTACGTGACGGTCACGGGCCCTGCTGAGATTGAGGCGCTGGCAGCCGAGGGTGAGAATGATACTGAGGCTCTAATCATCAGCCAGACCGCAGAGAAGCCTCAGTGTGAGCGGCCGGCCTCAGATGCACTCCTGTATCAGCACTGATCTATGACACCCCCACCCATCAGCCACACACACACACACACACACTCCTCTGAGCTAAATTACACCTTAAACACTAAACACATGTTGATCTAAACACTACATTGCTGCTTCTATTCAGCGGTCACTCATGCCAGCGCCACACCTCAGCTGTCATCACATCCAACACAACAATACATCACATATGCTTTGACATTTTCTACATTTGTTACCTTGTTGATCTTCTCTTTGGGGTGCGTGAGGAGTGCTGGGAAGTGACCCAAAGCATCACAGTTGAGCACCACCTGAGTCTGTTCATCAGTTCCCGTCACAATGTTGCCCACTGCTCGCAGCGCTGCCGTCTAAAGCCATAAAGCAGACCGTTACACAGGCATCATGAGTGCAGACAAAGAGAAAAGAGTCATTTAGTTGTGACAATGATTTAAAAAAAAAAAGCTCCTCCATACCTGAACTTTGACCTCCTGGTGGCTCAGTAAGGGGACGAGGTACGGTACAATCCCAGAATCAATGACCATCTGGATCTGCTCATTGCCAGCGTCAGTGAGGTAAGACAGCGCCCAAACCGTGTCCACCAGGATCTGCACAGAACACAGAGTTAAACCCGTCCGCCCATCTGTTACAGCAGTTACAGTCACAAGACCAGCGCAGCACTTACGTTGACGTCAGTGTGGTGAATGAGCACGCACAGCGCAGGAAGGATCTGTATGAAGAAACACATGAGATCATCACCATGCATAAGCAGAGCACAAGCCCAGTTTACATCAGCAAACCCCCACGTTTACAGATTCTGTGATAAACCAATCATGAAGTGTCAATTGCGGTCTCCATTTACAATGTTTTACAGCCTTAAGCACTAGAAGTAAATACACATATGTCAATTGAGGGCATATGCCCTATTTTAACAATCTAAGGACATAGTCTGAAGCGCATGGCGCAGGTGCACTTAGGGCACAACAGAAAAAAAAATGGTTGGCGCACCAGGTGCATGGTCTAAAAGGGTTGTACCTAGTCTCTTAATGAGTCATGGGTGTGTTTTGGGCGTAACGTGCAATAAACCAATCAGAGTCTCATCTCCCATTCCCTTTAAATGCCATGTGCACTTGCACCACAACGGATTCGCTATTTACATAGTAGAATTTGCAGGTGGATAGACTGAACACTTTTCCAGAGAGGAATCTAAATATTTGGCATGTTTGTGTGCAGCTGCACGTCTCTGTGTGTGTAATAAGCAGAGTGTATGCGATGTGTGCACCCGCCTATAGGCGCATATTACTAACAGCCTTTAAATATCAAATATACTGCTCCATTGACTTTAGAGCAGGTTTCAGATGGTCAATAGCGCAGTAGTTTTCAGTTCCTCAAAACAGCAACACGCCAACAATTCACCCTAACACACCTCGTTTTCAGACCAGCACACCCATGGGATGGGCGCGAGTGCATTTGCTATTTAAACAATGTGGCGCTGGACATGAAAATAACTGCGTTGGGCTGAAACTAGCAAAAAACATTTGCGTCGCGCCTGGCGTCACATTGTGCCTGGTGTATGATGGGCCCATCAAATTTCAATACCTAAGGGGTTAATCTCATCAACGTCAGCGAGACAAGCATGCACAGAACTTGAATTTTGGCACAGGATGTGGGTATTGCGCATATTTTTACTCATTCCCGCAAGTTTTGCGCTTATAATGCAGGAAATTCCCACAAACATTTATACACTATAGCTTAATTAATCCACAAAGATGATCAGAGCAGTAATGGGAGACACTTTCACAAATAGCGACAAGTGATTCTCTCCCTTTCAAAATGTGCAAATGGCTTCACAAAATCACAGCGCATCTGTACAAGTGAGCAGCACACTGCGATACAAGAACTTCGCTCGCATTTAGGACAGAACTGTCACTTTCCCAATCGGGCCAGAGATGCATCGTTACTGAAGTTTATCATTTGCACGACTAGCTATTTCAAACCATTCAGTACTTGCGTGCTCTGAGAGATGGTATTCCCAAAGTGTACACTCGTATAAAACCGCCTGTCAAACTGCTCATGGCTGCACAAAACTGTCACAATATAATTTGTGCTTCTGCTTGTGATTTATTTATTTGTTCTTGTTTAGTTGATATTAGATTTAAATCAAACTTCTTTGTGTTGAGTATAAACTCATACATAATTGTAGCTCCATTTTAAAAACACAAATACACTGAGTGAGCAAATAACATTAGTTGACAGTGGAGAGTCTTTAAGTCTGTAAAGAAGTCAACAAACTGAAAAAATAAAAGCAAAGTGTTTTGAGGTAATGTAATCTCATTAAAACGGATATAAAATTGATATAGAAAACAAGTATTGTTCAGGAAACTGGTGTCGAAGTCAAGGTGTCGTATCGATTAGGGATGGGTACCGAAACCCGGTATTAAATTGGCCCCGGGGCTAAATTTTGAAAGACCGGTGTATCGATAAGCTCTGACGTTAACGGTTCTGCCATCGGTACTGGAGAAATTATGAAGAAAATACACATACATTTATTATTGCTATATAGACATTATCTTACAAATTCTCTCTCGCCAGAGTCGCCAGCTGAGTCTGTATGCAATCATATTAGGACATTTGTCTGATGCATTTTTGCTTTCGCAATCCAGAAGAGAGATCGTGCTCACGCAGAGGAGCTACAGCGCTCGCAGCCGCTCACAACATGAAAGCCCTGTTTAATGGTGACGATTGAGGAGAGAACTAAACGTCTGCTTACACTTTAGGCCTGTGATATTAAGCTAATTTTATTTTTAATTTCGATGTTGGCTTCCAAGAATCATCAGAAAGATGATATCTGAGGTAAAACTATTAACTAGCCGCGTTTCGTCTTGCACACCTTCATTCCCTTCACAGCTGTGCGCGTTCCTTCCTCCCTCAGCACAATCGGTGATTGTTGGTGTATATGTAATCTTTACTGTCGCCAAATTGCAGTAAATGTTTTATAATTATCATCAACATTTTAAAACGTTGAAAGGACAATAATACGCGCAAGAGACGCTGTTCCTCAGGCTGAATTGTGCGCGCGCCAAAACGGATCGCAAATAGACAAACAAATTACACTTTGGGCTTCAGGTGCACGTCCAAACGATCAAATGCACACAAAAGTATGTTAAAAATGACCGGATTGGAGCGTGTTTAGCTACTTAAACGCAGTTTATATCGTAAGTGTACATGAACAGCTGGGAGTCTTAAAGTGACAGCAGTCACCTTCTGACGATTGTACCATCAATGTTAATCAACAAAGTGCAAAGAGAAAATCACTTACAGCTCTTCTTCTGAATATAGTTAGCTTTAATAAGCATTAATCTATTCATTTATACTGTCAAAACCAGGCAGTGTTATTTTACATTTGGTTACCTAGTTTTCTTTTATAGGCTAGGCCTATATTACTTACCTGAACACATGAACAAATGAAAGCACTATTTCATTTGTATCTTTATTTTATTGTATTTCTGTTTGTTTTACTTTGTTTCTTGTTCATGTTCTCATGTATCTTATATAAAACACCAAAAATGCCTGCACACTATATAATATAAAGCAAAGTTAATTCAGCTTTTTATAATATATATATATATATATATATAAAAACAAAAAGTACCGGTAAGAATACCGTTAAAGTACCGGATCGATAAGCAGTATCGGTAAGAGTAGTAATACCGTTAAAACCTTAACGATACCCATCCCTAGTATCGATATTGACAATTTGAGCGATACCCAGCCCTAAGCTGGACTGCAGCAAAATTAATAAAAATGCCACCAAAACACAAGGGAGTCATTTTTCCTAAACTTCAAGATGACTGCAAATTTGATTGTGTAAACAAGTTGTTTATACTTAGTGACTTGCATTTCAGACAAGATTCTCTGTGTTCTATTTCCCTAACAAAAAACAGTGCCGATCTGTGATCAACAGAATATAGGGTTTCAGTCCTGAATGAATTAGCATTTTTGAACAAAGCTGTTGAGTGAATGATAAAATGATCCATACATAAAGATTTGTTCCTGAATGAATGGGCCATTCTGAAAGAATCAGTTAAATGAATGATTCAATGGCTTGCTCATCAAGACAAGAGGTGTGTTCGACTTGAAGCGGCGCTGCGCTGGCCGATCAGTGTTTTAAAGCACCGCAAGAGTAATAAGAGAGCAGACGGCACTATATCGATATTTCCTTACACCCCTACTGAAAACCAGCTCGCAGGACATTTAAACTCGCTGACTAGGAGCAGACATTTTACCGCAATGGTTGATTGTGCAGTTGGCCGAGCTGCACTAGTGTTTACAATACAAACATGACGCGAGCGACCAGAACTTTCGCAGGAGCTTTGGCCAGTGGCAGCTGTTAGTAACTAGCAATAAAATGACATGTGAACCCTCAACTCTATGATCACAGTTATACGTCACACTCATACCTCCTGGATGGTCTCCATGGGTGGGGGTGGGTCCTTGTGGCGGCACAGGTTGACCATGACCCAAGTGACGTTGCGGAGGAAGGTGATGGGTATGGAGGGGCTGATGAAGGACAGGAGTGGTTTAACCACACCCAGACTGATGACGTAATCTCTGCACTGAGGACCATCACCTGTAACAGCACAGTGATCATTCATCCGAGACAGACACTCAAGACAGATCACAACACTCAACAAATCTAGTCAAACATGAGCATCCATGAACCGCTTTACACATGAGACAAACATCTTCACAGTGAGTGTGAGCAAACCACATGACACTCAGGATGAGCAACACCTGACTGTGGAGATGAATGGTGTGGCGATGACCTACCATCAGAACCTCAAAACACCAGACACTGGGTCTTTGACATCGACCGGTTGACTTGTGTCAAATCCCATCAGCTCATGAAAACGCTCCAGTATGTAGAGTAACACTTCTGTGGCGTTCATCACTTACCGATGATGTTCCCTAAAGCCCAAACCGCCTGCTCACACACGTTCTGATGAGGAGAATGCAGCAGCCGCAGGAACAGAGGAACCGCATCTACACACACAGAGGAATGAATGGAGTTTGTGAGGAGCTGCATCTACAGTGAACAGAGAAGGCTAACCACTCCGAGACGCTGAGAGAAGTATTATAGAGCTGTGAAAGAGGATGAACGTTTAATTAAATGTGTAGACTCAAACTGTGTTTCAGAGGCCTTTTGAAACCTTGAGCACTTGGTCAATGACCACTCAGAGAAGTTGCTTCTTTAAAAGGTTCTGATATACTTCAAGCGAAATCGAAAAACGAACTGATGTGATGTATGTCTGAACAAAATCAGGCCAAAACAAATTTTGTGTTTGCGAGTGCAAAACAGCTTTCCAAAGCAAACTTTCCGGACTTTTCCTTTCCATTGGTTTGTGGCGATTATGTAGTAAGTGTGTGTGAACTGAGGCGCCCCCTTCTTTCAAGTGGAAATCTTTTCCGCTTCATTTCTCCTGTTCGGTCACTAACAATTATTTTGGCAATCGATAGATTATTTTGACGATTAATCGAGTAATCAGATTGTTATGTGGTAATAAAAATACATGATTATAACAAACGCCTGCAGAGGGCGCCAACAGCCTAGTGATTGTTATACAGATCAAACCTTGAGGCACACAAAGTCCGAAATTTTCATATGCGTTCATTGTATTCGTCACCCTAAAAATTCATCACACATAGAAACCTTGTACACCGAGTCTGATGTGTATTAATAAATCCGTTGCGTAAAAATTCTTCAAGCAGAGAGGATGATTTTATTGTCCTCTCTCTTCGCAATGTGAGGTCGTAGTTATTATTTAACATGCAAACATTTTGGAAATAGAAATGCTACAGCCACTAATTTCTTGAACAAGAAAATGTTGACATCAAAACATGCAAACTCAGAGCGAGGGTTCAAACTATTATTCTGAAATCGTGATGAACGGTTTGCATATTTAGAAACATGCTTTCTCCTGTGTTTGCTTAGATTTACAAGTTATTTACGTTACAAATCTGATGAAATGGCGCACTCTGCGTTCCCAGAAGAATGTTATAAGCAACCCAAACTCATAGCATATGCAGAGATTTTGTTAACCGAGCTGTTGAGACGCACTCCACAGATGTAAAACAGTGCAACACTTTGTATGAAACAAAGCACATGGTTTTAATACATCATACAGCCATAGGAAGTGGTTTAATAATGCGGTTTGTGGATTCTCGTCCAGGGAAAGCACCACTTCTGGTATTTTACCAGTTACTCTAAACAGGCAAATTGCAATCAAGGATTTTTAAAAAGAGTATTTGAATTGAATCGAGGAATCATGACATCCCTAATTTTAAGCAAACTATTGTATAAAGTGCTATATAAATAAACAGGACATGACTTTACTAGATTGTTTGCACAAGCTCTGCAGTTAGGCAAACATATCCTATGATTAAATGCTTTTCTAATGCTTTATTAAAATGCTTGATGTTTTCTCAATTTTGTTGTGTTTATTTTGTTATTGAGGAGGAAAGTGCTCACATATTTCCGTATTCATCCAAACGTTGCTCTCAGAAGTGTGGGTGGCATCAGATGTTCGATAACAGTATATCACTGCTCACGTATTTTAAACTTCATTTTACCCCCCAAGTGAAGAACAAAAGAGAACTTCAGCTTGAGTATATCAGGGCCTTAAAAGGAGTCCACAACCACACACACATACATCACTAGCTGAATAAATTTTTTTTTGACTAGTCAACCAACACTAATAATGACCCTCTGCAGCTACTTCGGCATGGGAGCTCAAATTAGTGTCAAACTAACTGAAAACGTTTGTCCAGCACAACAGAAAAAAAAGCTGAGCCAAACGTGTCCAACTCTTGAACAAACATGCAGAGAGCATCAGGTGAACGTACTCGACTGCACCACGGCCTGCGTCTGCTCAGACGTTCCCGACGCGATGTTGGTCAGAGCCCAGGCCGCCTCGAACTGCAGAGAAGGGCTATAGAACAGAGAGAGAAACAAAATGAGCACCAGTTAAATATGCACAAAATAAGAGCGCCTCACACTCGCATGACACGGGTCTTACTTGTCATCTCTGTCCAGACAGTGCACCAGGATGGGCAGAATCCCAGACTTGATCAGGTCATCAATGGGAGGGTTGCGGTCACTCGACAGCAGCTTCCTGCAAGATGAGGTCAACAATATTTCACACAGGTTATCCATGTTTCACTAGTACTAGTAGTCAGCGGAAACTCTTACAAAACACTTGATCCGTTACTCACCTGGCGGCCTGAACGGCGCTGAGCTGAATGCCCTGGTTATCACTGGTCGCATTCTACAAACATGATCACATACCTCGTTATATGAAGACAAACGGCAACATGTTTCAATAATCACATGACCTGAGCCACTCATGCTCTGTACAAGCCATTTCACCAAAGCAACATCTATAAGGGTGAATCTCACGAAACGCCTTGAGCATTTAGTCGATGAAGTAAATCCAGAGATTCATTGAGTCCCGGTGGAACCAAAACTCCAGAAAGCGCAGTGAATGTTCACATGGCTCTCAATGAATGGGACTCTAAATATAATTTTGGCTTTAATAAGATTTGCCCAAGAAATAGGCAAAAATAAAGGCCCGTTCACACCAAGAACGATAACTAGAACGATAGCTATATTTGCGTCCACACAACATGTTTTTGCTGTTCTTGATTCATTTACAGGCTTTAACCAGCAGGTGTCCTCAGCATGCTGTGTTTGAGTGAATAGCTAGTGTAATCGATCTAATCTAACAGTGAATTTAGCTGACAAAGTCAATATAGTGGAATAAAAACACCACCTAGTCTTTTTCACAGCAACTTCAAAGGAAGTAAGACAATGTTGTTGAAACTAGTCCTGGAGGTGATTTTATGTTACACTATTTGCTATAATGATCTCATCATTAATACTTCTCACTATTTATTCTGAGGGTATGACTGATTGTTTTCCATGTCCATTTTCTTTAAAGTATCCTTTAAAAGTCAAACAGTAGTGGATTTTCTGGACCTCAGTGATTAACATCTCCGCAATGTCGTCTGCCATTTTAAGTTATAACAGATTCTGATTGGCTGTCAGTGTTTTTATTAATGATGTTGTTCCTCTATATTGCTATCATTATAGCTGTGGTGTGGACAGTGCTATTCTTTTATATTTATTTAGAATGATTTTTAGATCTATATCTTTATAGTTATTGTTATAGGTGTGTACAGGCCTTAAAGAGTTAGTTCACCCAAAAATGTAATTTCTGTCATTAATTCCTCACCCTCATGTCGTTCCACATCCATAAGAACTTCGTTCATCTTCAGAACACAAATTAAGATATCTTTGATGAAATCTGATGGCTCAGTGAGGCCTTCATTGCGAGCAAAGCCATTCAAACTCTCAAGATCCAGAAAGCTACTAAAAACATATTTAAATCAGATCATGTGACTACAGTGGTTCAACCTTATTATTATAGAGTGACAAGAATACTTTTTATTGCACCAAAAAAAAACTAAATAACGACTTTATTCAACAATATCTAGTGGTGGACAATTTCAAAACACTGCTTTATGAAGCTTCTGAGCTTTACAAATCTTTTGTTTCTGTAATGAAATCACGCGACTTTGGCGCTCCAATCCACTGATTCGATTCGTAAAGCTCTGAAGCAGTGTTTTGAAATCGGCCCATATAGATATTGTTGAATAAAGTCGTTATTTTGTTTTTTTTTGGCGCACAAAAAGTATTCTTGTGGCTTTATAATGTTAAGATAGAACCACTGCAGTCACATGAACTGTTTAAGATATGTTTTTAGTACCTTTATGGATCTTGACAGTTTCAATGGCTTTGCTCTCAGCAGGCCTCACTGAGCCATCGGATTTCATCAAAAATATCTTAATTTGTGTTCTTATGGGTGTAGAACGACATGAGGGTGAGTAATAAATGACATTATTTTCATTTTTGGGTAAACTAACAGATTAGTTCACTTCAGAATTAAAATTTCCTGAATTTACTCTCCTCCATGTCATCCAAGATGTTCATGTCTTTCTTTCTTCAGTGGAAAAGAAATGAAGGAAAACATTCCAGGATTTTTCTCCATATAGTGGACTTCACTGGGGTTCAACGGGTTGAAGGTCCAAATGTCAGTTTCAGTGCAGCTTCAAAGAGCTCTACATGATCCCAGACGAGGAATAAGAGTCTTATCTAGAGAAACCATCTGTCATTTTCACACGTGATCTTTCCAACGTGATTACGTAATGCGTGGCGCATCACAGAGCAGTGCAAGACGAGCATTTGTGGTTAAAAAGTATATAATTTGTATTAGATAAGACTCTTATTCCTCGTCTGGGATCATGTAGAGCTCTTTGAAGCTGCACTGAAACTGACATTTGGACCTTCAACCCGTTGAACCCCAGTGAAGTCCACTATATGGAGAAAAATCATGGAATGTTTTCCTTCATTTCTTTTCCACTGAAGAAAGAAAGACATGAACATCTTGGATGACATGGGGGTGAGGAAATTATCTGGGAATTTTAATTCTGAAGTGAATTAATCCTTTAAACAAATCGGCAGATGGTGAAAAGAATTGCTTTTATCAGCATCTCTACTATGACTCTAAATATGAAAAACAGTCCTAAAACTGCCTTCATTTTCATTATACAAAAATCAACCTCTTGTTTTATCACAGAGGAAGTAAGAGCCAGACATGTTTCATGAGATTCACTCACTAAAAGACTTCCAAAATCATATTTTGCATACATTTTTATTTTGGCTTACCTGCACTATTGCTTCAAGCGAAGTGTTTTGCTATTGTCAAAAAAACAAAAACAGAATTATTACAACAATAACTCAATTCACCTGGTCAGGTGCTTCATAAACATTAAAGGTGCCCTAGAATCAAAAATACCTTGGCATAGTTGAATAACAAGAGTTCAGTACATGGAAATGACATACAGTGAGTCTCAAACTCCATTGTTTCCTCCTTCTTATATAAATCTCATTTGTTTTAAACACCTCTGAAGAACAGGCGAATCTCAACATAACACCGACTGTTACGTAACAGTCGGGATCATTAATATGTACGCCCCAATATTTGCATATGCCAGCTCATGTTCAAGGCATTACACAAGCCAGTATTAACATCTGGATCTGTGCACAGATGAAGCATCAGACTAGGTAAGCAAGCAATAACAATAGCGAAAAATGGCAGATGGAGCAATAATAACTGACATGATCCATGATATCATGATATTTTTAGTGATATTTGTAAATTGTCTTTCTAAATGTTTCGTTAGCATGTTGCTAATGTACTGTTAAATGTGGTTAAAGTTACCATCGTTTCTTACTGTATTCACGGAGACAAGACTGTCGTTATTTTCATTATTAAACACTTGCAGTCTGTATAATTCATAAACACAACTTCATTCTTTATAAATCTCTCCAACAGTGTGTAATGTTAGCTTTAGCCACGGAGCACCATCAAACTCATTCAGAATCAAAAGTAAACATCCAAATAAACACTGTACTCACGCGATTAGACATGCTGCATGACGAACACTTTGTAAAGATCCATTTTGAGGGTTATATTAGCTGTGTGAACTGTGTTTATGTTGTTTAAGGCAAGCGCGAGCTCCGGGGGCGGAGAGCACGAGAATTTAAAGGGCCACACACCCTGAATCGGCGCATATTTAATGATGCCCCAAAATAGGCATTTAAAAAAAATGAATAAAAAAAAATCTATGGGGTATTTTGAGCTGAAACTTCACAGACACATTCAGGGGACACCTTAGACTTATATTACATCTTGTGAAAACACGTTCTACGGCACCTTTAAATCACAAAACAATCTGACACCGAGAGAGAGAGAGAGCAGAGGTTCTCACGGTTCTGAAGTCCCCGTCGGCGTCCGAATCGTCACAGATGTCCTCGTGCGGCACGTTCCTCCGCTTCAGCAGGTGCTCGTCCCTCTTGTTCTACAGAAAACACCTTCAGGTCAGTCACCGCATGCAGGTGACCACAAACACACACTGCATTTAGAGTGCAGGAATGTCTTCACACACACACACACAGGACCGCCTCCTGACCTGTCAATCACTAAAACACACATCTCTTACCTTTCTGAGCTCCACCACCACTTCAGTGCGCTGTCTTCTCATCGTCTGCACAGGACAAACCAGAATCAGTGAATCACACACATGAATCAGACGATCCACACTTAATTATGAGGGAATGTGAAATCATTTTACAGGCTCTTCGTATCATCAAACCTAATATACCGACTCAGTGTTTCAAATATGTTTGATTGATCGTTCAGAACACCCTATAAGACACCATTAGAGTCATTCTGCATCGCCTGAACCGAGCTATAACCTTCAGCGCGGTGTTTTGATGTGCGCAGGGCGCTGTTTGAGTGACTGAGAAGCAGGTAAAGAGAGCTGACTGCTGGGAACACTCACACAACACACAACACACCCGTTCTGAGTGTTGATAACACGGTCATTAGAGTCACATTAGCTCGAGCACGCAGCGGAAGGCGTCAGGAGGATGTTATTGTGCAGCAGGCCGAGCTCATGCTAACATGATGAACACTGCCGGACTAGAGCACGATCACGACACGAACCGAGCCCAGAACACCACATCACGACTCATCCGAGCGTTTCTCGACGCTTGCGTTCGAGGCTGATGACGAAAACACACTTTAATGGAGAGCTGCGACGCGCGTTAGCTCGAGGCTAATGGCGGGCTAGCCGCGCGGCTAACACCCTCACATCAAACTTCGACTGATTCAGCCTCTCTTCTCTCATATAAACGCTCGGATCTCGACACATGTCGAGGGCGGCGTGATGTGAGAGCTCGAGGGGCGATGATTGCGCGATTATTCGTGAAGTGTCTGTAAATCTGCTCGACGTCACGCGCGGCTTTACCTCCAGATCGCGCCCTTTATTCTTGAAGTTCTTCAGCCGCTGCTTGTCCAGTTTCTCGCTGTCGCTCATGTTTGCCGCGGTGTGTTGGTATAATCTTTATTTTGGATGTATCTGTAGTTCTCTGGAGCTGAATGTGTTCGCTCGGCTCTTGTAGACACCGGAATGTTTTATGCTAATGAGGCGCGGTGTATGCTGGGATTGCCGGTGGAGCGGCACCGCCTCGCGCGGTGTGGGGGGAGTGCGGGACGCGTTATATTAGCATTCCTGCGCGATTATCACTGGCATTTTTTCTTCTTGTGTATCGCTTATGATGTTTTCTGTCCCGTTTAAACGAGGCGAATGCTGGTAACTAGTGATGGGAGAAACGAAGCTTTTCGAAGATTCGAATCAATTGAACCAATTGCTTCACAAACGATTCACTGATTCGAAGCGTTCGAAACGCTGGTGCCCCCTGCTGGTCAGAACAGCCAAACATGCATAAAAACACCTTTTATATGTTTTATTGGATGTATATACACTAGCGTTCAAAAGTTTGGGGTCAGTAAGATTTTTTAATGTTTTAAAAGAAGTATCTTCTGCTCACCAAGCCTGCATTTATTTGATTAAAAATACAAACAAAAACAGTAATATTGTGAAATATTATTAAAAAATTTAAAACAGCTGTTTTCTGTCAATATACAGTAAAGTGTAATTTATTCCTGTGATTTTCAGCATCATTACTCCAGTCTTCAGTGTCACATGATCCTTCAGAAATCATTCTGATATGCTGATTTGCTGCTCAAGAAACATTTATGATTATTATCAATGTTGAAACAGTTATTTACATTTTTATTTCATGATGCTATGATGAATAGAAAGTTCAAAAGAACAGCATTTGTCTGAAATCTAAATCTTTTGTAACATTAAACACGACCGTTCAAAAGTTTGGGGTCAGTAAGAATTTTTATTTTATTTTTGGGGGATAGAAATCAAATTAATCAATACTTTTATTCATCAAGGATGAGTTAAACTGATCAAAAGTTACAGTAAAGACAATTATAATGTTAGAAAATATTCTATTTTAAATAAATGCTGTTCTTTTGAACTTTCTATTCATCGAAGAATTTTGAAATAAATGTGTACACAACTGTTTTCAACATTGATAATAATCATAAATGTTTCTTGATCATAAATCATCATATCAGAATGATTTCTGAAGGATCATGTGACACTGAAGACTGGAGTAATGATGCTGAAAATCACAGGAATAAATTACACTTTACTGTATATTGACAGAAAACAGCTGTTTTAAATTGGAATAATATTTCACAATATTACTGTTTTTGTTTGTATTTTTAATCAAATAAATGCAGGCTTGGTGAGCAGAAGATACTTCTTTTAAAACATAAAAAAATCTTACTGACCCCAAACTTTTGAATGGTAGTGTCCATATTACATATTTTTATATTGATTATTAATCTATCTTTGTACACTCATGAGATATTGAGAGAGATAATAAAGGTGTGCGTTTGTGTGTTGTAAAGTCAAATGTGTGTGTGTGTGTGCATGGGTGTGGTGAAAATAAATCTGATTGGCCAGTTTAGTTTCGTTTAATTGGCGCCTTTTCCACACATTAAAAATGACATGGCTCAAAATGAGTAAACGCTCTCTAAAACAGCTAACTTCGATTGAAACATTTGCAAAAATGTGTAAAACTATTGAGTAGGGATGGAGAAATGAAGCCTCTTGTCTTTGAAGCTCTTGGGAAAAGTTTAAAAGCATCAAGAGAGTCGAAAACAGTGTCATCTTGTGGCAGGTAATATTTACTGCAGCCATAAAAAAATCTATGCCATATTAAAGGATTAGTTCCCTTTCAAATAAAATTTTCCTGATAATTTACTCTCCTCCATGTCATCCAAGATGTTCATGTCTTTCTTTCTTCAGTTGAAAAGAAATGAAGGTTTTTGAGGAAAACATTCCAGGATTTTTCTCCATATAGTGGACTTCACTGGGGTTCAACGGGTTGAAGGTCCAAATGTCAGTTTCAGTGCAGCTTCAAAGAGCTCTACGTGATCCCAGACGAGGAATAAGAGTCTCATCTAGAGAAACCATCGGACATTTTCTTAAAAAATTCCAGGATTCAAAAACGAATGCGGCGCCAGTTCCATTTTTCTCCGTAAGTATAATAGGGAAGGCGTAGGACATACAGCGTAAGCTTTTTGAAGAATACGGAACACAGAAGCACGTGCAAGGCGATCATTTGTGTTTTTAAAGCATATACAGTTGTATTTTTTTTTAGAAAATGGCCAATGGTTTCTCTAGATGAGACTCTTATTCCTCGTCTGGGATCATGTAGAGCTCTTTGAAGCTGCACTGAAACTGACATTTGGACCTTCAACCCGTTGAACCCCATTGAAGTCCACTATATGGAGAAAAATCCTGGAATGTTTTCCTCAAAAACCTTCATTTCTTTTCCACTGAAGAAAGAAAGACATGAACATCTTGGATGACATGGAGGAGAGTAAATTATCAGGAAAAATGTATTTAAAAGTGAACTAATCCTTTAAAAGAATAATTACTTTTACCCCAAATGTTAATTCCTTCCCAGATAGCATGTAATCATTGAAACAATGTTGAGTCAGTGTTGATAATTGCATTGAATTAACGTACAAAGTGATGTTGCTTCAGTATCTCTCTTGCACCCTCAGTTAATGTTGAAACAACGTTGAAATTTCAACAATAAATCCATGATAATATCATTGAATCAACATTATGAGGAGATGTTAGTTCAATATCACGTTTGAAACAATGAAACAATGGTGAACAAACAATCATTGGTAATGGTAATATTGTTTAATCAACATTACACTGATAATATCAGTGATGTAGAATCAATCATATGTAATGTTGACTCAACAATATTACCATTATGATGTTGATTCTACATCACTGCTGTTGAATCAATATTGAAATTAACATAAACAATCATTTGTATTATTGTACGATCAATGTTAACGTGATGTTGATTTAACTGAAATGTCAACATAAAATAATGTTCTGAACAACATTAATATTTCAGCTACACTTCAGTGGTGTGTCAACAGATTTCTGACCATTTCGGAGTTTTGGGAAAACCTTTTAAAACACAAATGACACCTTTCCAGCAGCCGAGTCAGTTTATTTTATTTGACAGTTTAATACAATCAATGACAAAGAGATGGAAAATTAAATTCTTTAAGAAAAAGGACGAAAGCATTACAACCTTTAAAAACAACACAACTGTCAGAAGTCTGATGTCATCATTACTGCAGTGGCCAATCTTGTTCAAGATGCATGAATGGAACCTTAAGTGGCTTCAAAATCTGTCTGCTTTAGCGTTTTAGATCGCTATGGGTGCTCTGCCAGTTCTTGGCCACACCAACAGATGTGTAATATCTCTGTATTTTTACTGTTTGTTTTTTTTATCTTTGACATTCAAGAAATATAGTTGAGAATGTCTATTTCATGAATATGTTTATTTGCACTACTGTTCACTTGCACTACATTGTGACTTATTTGCACTACCGTTTCTGACTACTATCTCTCATATGTCATATATATGCCATTTATGACATTTAATATCTGTATTTTTATCTTCTTTAACTTTATTAATATCATAAATATGTTTATTTGCACTACCGTTAAGAACAAGCGCCACATACTGTCAGGGAGTGAATTTGCACGTTCATTCTGTGCATCAGTGAAAATCGCTTGGGTATGAACACAAAAAAACTTTTTTATAAATGCTGGCGATAAGCATGTGCGATATTCGTCCCGGTGTGTACAGGCCCTCATGCTGAGAAACTGGGGAAAAAAACAGCAAAAAAAAAAAAAAATTACATATCTTCCTAATTTAAAATGGAATATCTCATGAAGGAAATACAGTAGCAGGTTCATTTTTTGGTGATGTTCCTCTATATGTGAGCTGTATCTGGATAAAATTTCATGTGATTGCATGAAGAAATCAAAAATTACAGCATTTGGAACAAAAGTAGGCATTTTTCATTTTTTGTGACATGCAAATCTCTAGCAAGGAGAGTCAAAAGGTTGGTATCGTTTGAAATAGGGATGCACCGATATGATTTTTTGGGGCCGATACCGATATTTGTCACTTCCTCTCTTATTTGAAATTTTGTCATCAAAATAGATAGTATTTTGATCATGTTTTAAATAAGCAAAGTTCAAAAACACCTGCATTAAAATATACTATAGCAGGTTTATTGCTGCATCATCAACAAATAAAGTAAACAAATGTAAAATAACACTGCATGTTCTTCACTGTATAAATACATATGAATCTTTTATTGTAACAGACTTTGATTATTAATCTTCTAATTTGTTTTTGTGTACATTTTAATATTTTTTGTATCATCTCCTTTACTAAGGCGGGACTCTTATTTTGACGTGTTTTTTGCAGATTTAAAGTTTTGTCAGTTTATTAAGCATCCCCCGAAAAGTCATTCGATCTGTATGTATTTGTTAACTGTTAGTTGTAATGAGTGTTTTGAGTAATTCGGTGTATGTTGATGATAATGCAATGGAGAGAGAGTTTAATGTGCACTTCTTGTGCTCTGTAATGTTTAGCTTTTGTGGTGATTTTTTTGGTGTGAAAGTGGACACAATAAACTTTATAAAACATAAGTAAAGTTTTAGTCATCATTCGGATGGGGTTTGCATGCAATGTGAGCGCTAACCATGCCAGAGCACGGAACACTGGTGGCACTGTTGGTGATACTAAACAATCCATAAGCTTTTTGTTAATTTGTAAGCTTTCCTGTAGCTCAGTGGTTAGAGCATGGCACTAGCAATGCCAAGGTCATGGGTTCGATCCCAGGGATTGCACATACTCAGATACAAATGTATAGTATAATGCAATGTAAGTCGCTTTGGATAAAAGCGTCTGCCAAATGCATAAATGTAAATGTTTGGACTTTTTGGGTTATCTTTTTTTTTTTTGGGGGTCTGAAACTTTTTCACTTCCGGTCCCTGCTGTCGCCGGTACTGGGCTTTCCTCTTCTGCACTCATTTGTGTGTTTAGATCACCTTCATGGTTTGACCCATCCACATGGTTTTCGAAGTCAACATTACTGATTGTACCAAAGACAGAGAGACAAATAAGAGCATGCACAGTTTAGTATTACAATTTTTTACAGTTAAAACTCTACTTCAAGTCATGCTTCAGTCACTTGCCCTGTATGTTAAAGTAAATTGAATTAGTGTATTACCTTCTATTTTGTAAGAAAATATTCAAGAAGGAAATCGCGGCAACTGAGCAGGAGTGGAGGAATATTGCCTCAAAATGTGCAACTAGGTGGAATTTCCCTAACTGCATAGGAGCAATAGATGGGAAGCACATCCTCCTTGTTGCACCACCACATTCAGCAGCCTTTTTTTCAATTATAAAAAAACTTCTCAGTAGTATTATTGGCTGTGGTTGATTCTGAATATCGCTTCCGACTAGTTCATATTGGAGAGTATGGACGGTCAAGCAATGGAGGTGTCTTTGCTGGCTCAGCCATAGGGCAGGCACTGGATGCAAAGAAGTTGGAGGTGCCAGATGATATGCATCTACCAGGAGCAGAGCATCTGGGGAACATGCCATTCACCATTGTTTGGGATGCAGCATTCCCATTGAAAACCTACCTGATGCAGCATTACCCTGGTCGGGACTTATCTACACAACACCGCATCTTCAGCTACAGATTGTTTGGAACGCACAATGTGGTGGAAAAAGCCTTTGGCATTTTGGCATCTCGTTGGAGGATCCTGCATGGCAGGATCAACATGCACCCTGACAAAATAAACAGCCTTATTTTGTCAGCGTGCATCCTGCACAATTTTCTGCTCAAGCCAGTGGAAGTAGAGAGGTGGCTGAATACCAGTGCTCCAACTTCTGGATCGATGGATAGCATCTCCACTGCTGGTGGACATCGTGGTGCAAGGGAGGCCTACACAGTTTGAGACAAATTCTGCTCGTATTTCAACTCTGAGGGATATGAATCTTAGCAGTATGAAATGGTTTAATGGTCACCATGGTGTTAGTTTAATTTTTTATTAAATTTAATTGATTTTTAGAATTGATCACGTCATTGATAGACGTGGCGCGGCGCGGCGCTGAGCTTCGCGTCCAGTGTGCGACCCCTTTAGTCTTTTACAAAGTGACAAATTACTTATCTGGCTTGCATAATACAGAATTATTAGTCGTTTCCGTGGATCTATGCGAACTGGGATCATTTTGATAATGTTTTATCTATACATAGGGAAAGGAAAGGGAAGGAGGCCTTTGCAGGGGATAATTTAGTTGACCCTTAGGGGCTGCATTGTCGCTGTGTCTAGGTGCAGGTCTCATCTGGATACGGCCTGGATCTGGCAGACTGCGGCAAACCTCGGGATGAACAGAGAGAGACTAATATCATCTTCTTATGATGTATAGTGAGTACATCAGGTGTTATGGGAAGTGTTCCTGGTTCCGGCTGCCTAACAATTTACATGATTTGAATTATAGAAGTTGATGTGTTATGTGTATGCCAGGTTAAAGAGATGCGTTTTTAGTCTAGATTTAAACTGACAGAGTGTGTCTGCATCCCAAACTGTTCTGCATTCTTCATTGAGAGCATATGTCGTAGTTTAGATATATTTTTAAGATGGAAGAATGCGGTTTTACAGATGCTAGTAACATGGCCTTCAAATGAAAGATTGGTATCAAAGAGCACACCCAGGTTCCTAACTGACGACGAAGACTTAACAGAGCAGCCATCAAGTGTTAGACAGTATTCCAGGTTATTGCGTGAAGAAGTTTTTGGTCCAAAAATTAGAATCTCTGTTTTTTCTGAATTTAGTAGTAGGAAATTACTGGTCATCCAGTTTTTTATATCAGCTATACATTCTGTTAATTTAGCGAATTGGTAAGTTTCGTCAGGGCGCGAAGAGATATAGAGCTGAGTATCATCAGCGTAACAATGAAAACTAACGCCATGCTTCCTAATGATATCTCCCAAGGGTAGCATGTACAGAGTGAAAAGCAACGGTCCTAGTACTGAGCCTTGCGGTACTCCATATTTAACTTGTGATTGATATGACATCTCATCGTTTACTACTACAAACTGATAACGGTCAGATAAGTATGATTTGAACCATGCCAATGCAATTCCACTAATGCCAACATAGTTTTCCAGTCTATTTAGAAGAATATTGTGATCAATAGTGTCAAATGCAGCACTAAGATCCAGTAACACTAATAGAGAAATACAACCACAATCTGATGATAAGAGCAAATCATTAGTAACTCTAACGAGAGCAGTCTCAGTACTATGGTACGGTCTAAATCCTGACTGGAAATCCTCACAGATACTATTTCTTTCTAAAAAGGAACATAGTTGTGATGAAACTGCCTTTTCTAGTATTTTTGACAGAAAAGTGAGATTTGAAATCGGCCTGTAATTGACTAATTCTCTAGGATCAAGTTGTGTTTTTTTAATAAGAGGTTTAATAACAGCCAGCTTAAAAGTTTTTGGTACGTATCCTAGTGATAAAGATGAATTAACAATATTAAGAAGAGGATCTGGAAGCATCTCTTTCAATAGCTTAGTCGGTATAGGGTCTAACATACATGTGGATGATTTTAATGATTTAACAAGTTTAGACAATTCTTCCTCTCCTAAAGCAGTAAATGAATTGAATTTTTCCTCAGGGACACTACAATGCACTGTCTGACGCAATACTGTAGTAGACGGTTGCATGGTTATTATTTTCTCTCTGATATTATCAATCTTGCAAGTAAAGAAGTTCATAAAGTCATTACTGCTGTGCTGTTTTGAAACATCAGAGATTGAAGCTTTATTTCTTGTTAATTTAGCCACTGTATCAAATAAATAACAAGAGTTTTGTTTGTTTTCTTCTAAGAAGGTGGAAAAATAAGCAGATCTCGCAGTTTTTAAGGCCTTTCTGTACTCAATCATTCTCTCTCTCCACGAAATGCGAGAAACCTCTAGTGTTGTTTTGTTCCAGCTGCGCTCCATTCTTCTGACATGACGATGAAACGAGCTCAACTGCTCTATATAAACTCACATGCACCCTCCTGTGGACACTTTAAAGCACAAATTCTGCAGTTCACTAAGACAGAAGACATCATCAATAACAAATTCGATAAATACATTAACAAGCAAAAATATATTTTTTTACTTCACATATCAAATCTATTTCTTCTACTCATTAAATGGTTCACTGATTGTCACTCATCTCATTCTCTGGCTGACTTCTGTCAGCTGATCTACTAAACACTAATTATATAAACTGATATAACATGCATATTAAAGTCTGTTATGTGTAGGGAAGATGTAAGATCATCTCCTGTCCTCAGGGGGGAGCTGTGTTGAGTGTTTTATTGAGTCAGGTGGAGCTGTTCACTGGTCACACTTCTGTAGCGGTGGAGAGATGAAGCTTCATGAAGCTGTGAAGCTTTCAGCCAGATGGGTTGAAAAGTGGTTCATTGGACAAAGCAAATATGGTGCAGGAAAAAACTGTCAGGAGTTCATGATACATTAACATATACACACACTTAAACACAAGTATAAATAAATCAATAGTTCTGTGAAGTTTTTGTGCTCGGTGCTGTTTCATAATTTTGTAACTGGGCAGTGCTTTTGTTGAACATACAGAAATGAAGTTCTTTAGACCGGATAAAGTGAACGTGATGAAGGTGGACTAGAGAGAAGTGGAAGAGCTTGTGTAACGAGAGGAAAACTGAGTAAAATGTAACAGTGTCAGTCATTGTCACTATATATATCAACTCTAGCTGGATTGAAACACTCAGTTCAGATCAGAGGAAGTTCTCAACCACAGGAAGGGCTGGTAGTGTCTAAAGGTGTTACTATATGATGAAGAGAGAGACTGACAGAAACAGAAAATGTCTGATCAGTGTGATCTGTGTCTGCTGGGACTGATCATTCTCTCTTCACTTCTCACAGGTAAAGAAATCTGTATTTTCTCTAAAGACATTTAGTGGAATTAGTCTGGAAAGAGTTGATTTGAACATGCTCAGTTTATTCTTGCACACATTCACGTTGTGATCTCAGAGTTATTGATACATACAGATCATACTGTATTATTCCTGATACTGGACGTAGAGTCACTCAAACATCTGATGATCAACAATTATCTTCATATTAAGAGGCTTAAACTGCTCTCTGATCAAGACAAACAGTTCATTCTGAGAGTGTATTGTTTGTGTTAAAGGATTAGTTCACTTTCAAATAAATTTTTCCTGATAATTCACTCTCCTCCATGTCATCCAAGATGCTCATGTCTTTCTTTCTTCAGTCGAAAAGAAATGAAGGTTTTTGATGAAAACATTCCAGGATTATTCTCCTTATAGTGGACTTCAATGGCCTCCAGACGGTTGAAGGTCAAAATGACAGTTTCAGTGCAGCTTCAAAGAGCTTTAAACGATACCAGACGAGGAATAAGAGTCTAATCGAGAAACGATCGGCCATTTTCTAAAAAAAAAATTTAAATGATATATGTTTTAACCACAAATGCTCATCTTGAACAAAGAGCTTAGAACCCAAGAGGCGACACTTTGATACTTTTTGGGTAACAGCCACTAGATGGCGCTCCGGTAGCGCGGCCGCCATTATGGGCTGAAAATACTAACTGGACCATTGAATCCTTCACATCTTACGCACCCAAAATCAGCAAATTTCACTGCCAAATCAGAAGCGCAATAGAACAGTTTTTTAAATTAAGTCACCAGTAAATTGTTTACTAAAAATAAAAATGTTTTATTTTACCAGTTGTGGAATCCAACCATTCATCCATCTGAGGTTACGCAGTTAGCCTACTTTATTATTTCCATTTTATGCAACTTTACACATTTATTAATAGTAAATTAATAGCCTACATTTAAGATCATCATGTTTGCAGCGAACAATATATTTCAGACATAGTGGAGTGATAATAATAATATATCACTAAATTGAAATAGGCTATATTGTACGTTTTAATGGATCACGCTACAAACATAATGATCTTATGACACATGATGCATTGCTGTGTCCGTTATCCCATAATTCACACTTATGGACACTTTTGCTTTAACGGACATTAGACAACACTGCAAAATCAAGCTGTTATATTCATATATTTATTGTCCAACATTCCCAATTTTTCTGATGCATGTCCTTAATTTAATTTCATATGTTGGTAATAATTCAGTGTTTATAAGACTTTTAAAGAATTTTAACCCAAACTGACTGGGTTTCTAGAGAGCAAAGGTTTTGTGAAAAAAGTGTTAGATTTAAACACAAAGTCTGTAAAATAAACTGTTAGAAGGATTTGATGATCACTAGTGATGGTATTTTATTCTGTGTTGTCGTCATTCAGGTTGGATTTCAGCTTTAATGTACGTTTCTTTATCAAAGCAGCTGATATTGCCATAGAAACTGGTGGACTGACACTCGCTTTCACCACAAAATGGCGGAAACGCAGGGCCGCTGCTGGGCGCCGGTGTTGCAGTGGAACGTTCTACTTAGTAGTGTCTACACTGCCGGAATTCAAATAGAGAAGAAGAGAGGTAGTTCAAGATGAGCATTTATGGTTAAAATTATATATTTTTTTTTCGAAAATGACCGATGGTTTCACTAGATTAGACTCTTATTCCTCATCTGGTGTCGTTTAAAGCTCTTTGAAGCTGCACTGAAACTGTCATTTTGACCTTCAACCATCTGGAGGCCATTGAAGTCCACTATAAGGAGAAAAATCCTGGAATGTTTTCCTCAAAAACCTTCATTTCTTTTCCACTGAAGAATGAAAGACATCTTGGATGACATGGAGGTGAGTAAATTATCATAAGATTTTAATTTGAAAGTGAACTAATCCTTTAAGTGAGGAAAAAGACTTTGAATATTCAGCTCTTTATGCTGGTATGTCTTATGTTTTAATTTATTAATATATATCATAATGATCACTCAAAGGTTCTGTGTTTCAGGTACCAGTGGAGTGAATGAGACTGATGTGTTCATCAGTTTTGGTGAAAATGTCCGTCTGCCCTGTAACAACAATCTTTCTGACTGCACATCAACTACATGGACCTACTATAACAGTTTCAGACATTCAGAGACAGATGAACTGATTGTTAATGGAGAAAAGAAGAAAGACACAGAGAGACAAGAACGAACTCTCTCTCTGAACATCAAGAACGTCACAGAAGAAGATTATGGATATTACAGATGCCAACAATATGTGAATGGAGAAAAACAAGGACCCGATGCAGATGTTGATCTGCATGTTCTTCATGGTAACTTTATGATTATGTGGTCAATGTAAAAAGAGCAGATTCTGCCTTTTAAACTCAGATTAAAGAGTCTGTGATTTGTGTCTTGTGTTCAGTTTCAGTCTCTGCATCATCATCATCATCATCATCCTCACAGACTGAGATCAGTCCAGGTCGCTCTGTGACTCTCTCCTGTCAGTTGTATTCATATTATAGATTCTCCTGTGATTATTGGGTCCGTTCTGTGGGACTTCAGCTGTTGTGGGTGAATCAGGCTGGTGTTGATCTGAAGACAGACTCCAGATATCAGATATTATTCTCATCAGATCACTGTATCATCAATCTGACTACAACACTCCTGAATGAAGATGACAACAGAGAGTGGAGATGTCAGCTTACTCGCAGAAATCAGCTCCAGACCTCAGTCAGATACACTGTCAAGTATTCAGGTGAGAAACAACTATTACTACTGTAAAATATGATGTTAATGTTAATGTTAAACATTCATCTTCTGATTCAACAACACTGATTCCAGATTATCTATGAATTAATAAAATCAAATTGATTTATTTTTGGTAAATGGCAACCATTGTTTCCTCCTGACACCTTGAGATTGAAATAAAATGATGGATGACAGACTCGTGGAACAGTGGAAGTTCACACAGAGTCCAGCACATATTCATCATTTCTGTGATGATGATGATGATGATGATGTTGATGATGTTTATATGTGTCATGATGTGCTGAAGTGAACTAACAGACGTGATCCACAGGTCCAGCTGACACAGCATCAGAAACTGTCATCTGTGTGACTGCTGGATCATTATTCAGAGGTACGACACGTTCATTTCTACTGACAGCTTTACACCATTAAACTATCAGTCAGTCTGTAAATGCTTCATCAATAACTGTTCATAGTTGAATCCCCTTGACTTCAGTCATGTCCAGTTTCTCTTCTTCTTCTTCTTCCACACATGTTTCCTGCAGTGATTGTGATGATTGTTGAGATGGCAGTGTTTGCTGCTCCTACTGTGATTCTTCTTCAGATCATCTGTGCAAGAAGAGCTGGTGAGTTTGAGCTTCACACAATCTGATGATTCACACTCATCTGATCTGGAACAATCTGCAATCATGGTAAAAACACGTACGAGAGGTCAGTCGATGCTTTTATTTTGCAGGGAGGAAGGACTCGCAGCACCCAGAGGAAATAGAGATGCCTACAATATTACAATAAAACACTGCTGAGTTTGGAGACCATCTGAAACAAGATTTAAAACAGCAAAAACTCACAGAGGATTGTTCATTGTTTGATTTTCTTCTTCTCAGAAAACAGAGAAAAACTCCCTGAAGAAATAGTGACACCATCAAGTTTAGATTCAAATATCTTGTACAAATAAAAGGCCAGATTTATGTTCATTTATATGGTTTGATGGATATTTTCCTACAGTGTTGAATGTCATTTTCTTGTGCTTCATATATAAACTGCTTTAAATATAATATTAAATACAGTAATGGACAGACTGTTTGTAAAATCCTCTGTTCTGTGTGATGAAGATGATTTGGTGATTCTCATATCTTGTCTTTTCATTCCTGTTTTTAGCATCTTTTATTTTTCATTTTGAATGTTTTTTTAATTTTCTTAATAAAACCTCTGTATTATTGTTTAATATGTCTCCTTTCCTGAGATGTTTGTTACAAATATGGTGATTCATGAGCTCGTAATGTGAGGATGAACAGCAGCAGAGATAAACTAGAAATGAAATGATTCAATAAAACTTTAATAATTCACATAACGTTATTCTGGTTAGTTCAGAAATCCACTTTGATTAACTAATGACTTTAACGCACTTCACCTTCTCTCACAACCTGGTTGCAAGAGCAAAGTTATTGCTTTAGGCTTGTAAATGCAATTATTTTTAAGTGCATAGAGATATTACCCAAATTAATTTCACCGACACCTGTACTGCTTTATTTAAAAAAAAAAAAAAAATTTACATTTCTGATAATAGTTTAGAAACTGGACAAGTTCAGTGAATCAAGCATTTCACGATAATTATTATAATCAAAACATAACCAACACCACCAGAGCATAATTTTTCTTGGCTTTTTGGCCACAACAGATGTGTCTTAAATACATACGGTTACAGCAACCCAAAAAAATTTAAGTGAAACAGTCGAGGTTCGAGAGCCCAACTAAAGCAAACAGTGGAGTGAGTAAAGCAGCACGTTATAATCCATGTGTAGAGACACTCCCTTCTTTAGAGACGCTCATGTAGTGTGTGCAAATACTTTCTGTTTGACCAAACTGGAGATGATGCTAATAATTACTTTACAATACTTTAAAAACTGTTTTAAAATTCAAGAGTCATGGATAGTGGTAACCTTTTCACTAACAAACCAGCTTTATCACTAATAATTTAATGATTTTTTTTCTCAAATTTAATGGCGTGCAGTAATGATCTCATGTGCAAAAGAATATCCTATAAACTGTGTTCAGAGCAGATGTGTGTTGAGTCACTGTGGTTTACAATATACACTTCATCACACTGAAGAACATGTTTCACAACCAGTGTTGTGTCAAAGTCTGTTCTCCCTCAGGCTAGTGGTTAGATGTGGGTTGACAGTGTGATTTACACAGAACATGTTTCACACAAATGTAAAGCAACACTTCACTGTGGTATAGAGTCAATAAATATCAACTCATTCAGGATTTAAAACTAATTTGCAGTTCAGTTGTCATCAAAGGATGCTCATCTCACGAGGGCCTCATTTATAAAATGTTGCACAGAAACCATCCTAAATTTGATCTTACAATAATTTCTCAGATGTGTGTATTAGTGATTTATAGAACAGAAAACAGGTGTACGCTTCTCTTTCAGATGTGAAATCTGTACATCTGTACATCGCAAATGATCTTGAACTTGAAGTCTTGAAGTCCTGTTGTCCCTGATGGACTGTAGCGGCAGCTGCAAGATGTTCCTCCCAAAGAGGCCAGTTTCAGACCAACATTGTGACAAGCCCAGCCACATTTGACTGTGGATGGCGATTTCACACAGCTTCAATGGCCACGCAATCCTCTGATATAGTGTGGTGTGGTAACATCACACCTTGTACTTGCCTGAAAACTGGCTTTGGTCGATCCTTGCCAGGCTGACACAGAGCGTGTTCAACACGTTTCTCCCCATGTCCTCCCCATTTTCTCACCACCCACACAACAGGGAGACCAATGTAATCAAAAGGATCACTGGTTTCTGACGTAACCCTGGTTCTATGAGTGGTAGAAGACCACCAGAGATGGTCAATACATGGTGGAAAGAGTCATGTCTCACGCATGATATCAAGAATCTAAATAAAACCTTATGAATGTGCAAGGTGATCCCATGTAGCTTCTGCACATATCTCTGAGAGAGGCACACCATGTAATGCTGCCAAAGAAGTGGCCACTGCCTGAGTCGAATGACACTTAACAGATGCAGGCAAAACATGGCCTGTTGAATGATATGCCTCACCAATAGTGTCTGCCACTGAGTTAGTGAACCTTTGCTTTGACAAAGGTGCACCTTTCCTTTCAGGCCCAAAGCAGACAAAAAGTTGGTCCGTGGCATGCCATGAGTCAGTCTTTGATACATACTGCCTCAACATACGGACTGGACACCTTGTCCTCCTGTATAAATTCCGCCAGCTGAATAGGTAGATTTGTGAATTGATGTGACAATACCTTGGGCTGAAATGCGGGGTTTGGCCAAAGTGTAACTTTGGTAACCACCTGAGACACTGCGGACTCACTGACAGAGCATGTAACTCTCTGACCCTTCTGGCTGATGTTAAAGGCTAACAGAAATATGCTGTCTTTATAGAAAGGCTTCTAATATTCATGCCTCTTCAATAGGTTCATAGGGTGCTGAACTCTCCAACACCACCCGTAAATCCCACTGGGTCCACTCTACCCGTACTGGTGGCTTTAGATATACAGCTCCCTTAAGGAAAACCACCACTAGCCTATTTGCACAAATCGACACCTGCTCCCGATACGCTGACAGAGCAGCTACAAACACTTTAAGCATGGCTGGAGAACGTCCAGCATCCAACAAGTCCTGAAGGAAGTCCAACACCACACTGATCGGGCAATCAACTGGGTTGAGAGCACAATCTATGCACCAAGAGACAAACAGCTTCCACTTACTGGCGTAAGTGCGATGTGTTAAAGGTGTATTCCTTACTCCCGCTGGACGCCGAGAGAGCACCCTCTCAACCCCAGGAGCCAGACGCACAGCTTCAGCCTGTCTCGAAAGGGATGCCACAGTTCCCCCTCCATCTGTGACAGCAGATCCTTCCATGGTGGCAGGTGACACTTCTTGCTAACCGGAGACAGGATAGGGACCTGCTGCCCCCTTGGTGATTGATTAAAAATACCACTGTGGTATTGTCTGTCCTTACCAGAAAGTGTTTCTGTGATAGTTCCTTCTTGAAATGTCTCTGCCCACAGCTCCAGAAGATTATTTCTTTGTTGCCTAACCTCCAAAGGCATCAGCTTACAAGGGTCAATTTTAATTTAATATTTAACATGGGCATCCATAAGGTCCATAGGACCTAAACATGTAGCAGTGATAAATATAGCACTTCAATAATAAGTGCGTTAAGTGATTGTCACAGTAACCACATGCAAAAAACTAACCAGTGAGGGCAACTGCAACACAAATTGAGTGCAATAGAGTACCTCAGAGTGTTTTTGTTGGCCAACCCGGAAGTTAGCGGCGCACGGGCTCCCTCGATCGAAATGCATTTTTCCCATAGTCTTTTGGAAAATCGCAAAAAAATAATCTCTGTGTTTAACAAAGGGTTATGACACTTACACGTTTTGCCTATCAAGATAATCTTTACAAGTTAACACAACATTTATACATTTTGAAGCCTAAATAAAGTGGTCAGATATAAAAAGCTAACAGTAGGCTATAAACGGACTACAGCACACCATGGTCGCGGATCAACGTCGTCACCACCAAGCTTCCTCAAACTTTATTTAGAAAACAACTTTATTTAAAAACATGCTCGCTGATTATGATCTGCGCTGTGTATGAATACTTACCCACTTTTTCATGAGAAATGCTGTCCAAACGTCTAAAGTCCCCGTATAAAGGAAGTAGTCCCTTTTTAGCAACTTTTTAAGACACAATAAAGGTTTAAAAATCACAAGCGGGTTATAACTGGTGTGTTTTATGGCATAGATCAAAACGTGAAAATATTTAGAGGCTTTGTTAACCACAGATCTTATTTAAGGCAATTTAGCAAAAACCCATTCAAAAAACCCATAGACTTTAGGGCAATCGAACCGTAAGTCCTAAAATGCTAACTCGCTTCCGGGTTTTGCCTACAAAAACACGTCATCCCTGAGGTACTCTATAGGTATGCACACGCGGTGAAAACAAGAACCCTGGTTAACACAACACTCAACTCCAGAGACCAGAACACCGTGTTTGTGAAGACCCTGGATAACCAATGGTTCTGAAACAATCCAATTCAATCTCCAAGATGATAATCCAAAGGCAAATCCAATAAACTCCAATGCAAAATTGCATATCTTTGCTTTATTGACACACAGCGGGGAGCATATATGCCAACCCAAAAAGCTGTGCGCACTTTAACAGGATCTCTCCGCAAGAATGACAAAGAACTGACCGTGACGTATTTGGAAGCTGATATAGCTTCTGACGTCACCAGTTGAAGCATGTGACTGAATTGATATGAGATTATACATGTGATGCACGAGACGAGACTCCTTCCACCATGTATTGACCATCTCTGGCAGTCCAGAACAATGAAATAGAACCATCAGACACGATTCAAGGAAGCACATAATAGGCACATTACATACAGCCTGTAAACATTGTAAGACAGAAAAGGACATTATGCAAAAGTTGTTTTAAAGGCAGTAAGTTAAATAAGCACTAAGCCTTAGGTTCCATAACTAATGGTCTGTCAGCAACTGAGAAAAACCTGAGAGAAATTCAAACAAAGATGAAAAAATTTATGAGATTCACACACCAATGTTTTTACTGAACATCCCGAAGTTCTCAGTTGAAAAAACCTTTTCAAACTTTGTTAGAAACAACAAAATGACCTGTGCTTCCCTCAAAGCTGTGCTCATGTTCTCTTTCTCTGTTATCTCTCTATAAATGATAAAATACAACCTTTAAACATTTTTAATAAAATATTTATTATCCATTCATTTTTTATATATTTAAAATACCCATTACACAGTAAATTAAACAATCTTAAACACAACAATTGATTGAGAGTCATTCTTTATTTTTATTAAATATGCATGTCTCACCAATTGCCATAATTGATAAACACATGCACAGGAATAATATCAGTCAACGGAGCCTGATTTTCAGAAGCGTCATGACATTATTCGATGATGATTTTGAAGCTTTCTGGCTCTATTGACTGATATTGCATCAACTTGTGTTAATATTTAATATAAACATTCATTTTGTTATTCTTCGTCTCAGAGAGACATCAATATGTAAAATAATACACTGACATTTAATATGAACCTCCGGACACTGTAAACACAAATTCTGGACAACACAACACTTCTGGCAAATAAACTCATGATAGAGAGAGATAGAAAAGCATGTTCATTGAAATAAGGCAACATACTTGGATTAAAATCGTCCAATGATCATACAGAGTCAAGTCAAGGCTGTGAAAGTCAGATATACCTGAAATATGTTTTAGTAAAGTAGTTTGGTAACACTTTATTTTACAGTGTCCTTGTTACATGTAGTTACTGTAATAACTATAAATATAAATTATGCATAATTACATGCAATTAACCTAAACCAAAACCCTAATCCTATCCTAAGTAAGTACATGTTGTTGATTAAAATTACTCATTAATTAACTATAATTACACTGTAATAAAGACACCTTTAAATAAAGTGTAACAGTAGTTTTTTTTCTACAGTGTGTGCTGATGTGTTTCTGAAACGATCACCACGTACACCACTGACAGTTAGGCATAAACAAATGAAACTTTTGCTTGGTATAAATGTCTTGATATAAACGGAAACACACGTCACTTCACTGCATGTTTAATATGACCACTTCTGTAACTTATGAAATGAGTTTGGAATGAAGAATCGACTGAGGACATGAGGTCACATGATGCTTTGTGTGAGAAACAGATCCACGTTTTATTTATTCACTGATAATTCCCCCCTCCGCCAAAGCTCTGCCAAATTTCAGTAAATGTTCAGATTCGGACAAGTTTTGTTAGCGCACTGAATGTGCTGCACCAGTTCAAAGAAGAGAAATGAACATTTATCCTTTACATTTGTGTGTATTTATCTGTATTATATTCAAGCATCCATTGATTTGCTATATGGGGCAAAGAGTGCATTCAGCAGAAAAGTTTGCACTAGCGCAGAAATAAAGAACTTGTATTCGAATACAGTGCATTTGAGAGCTGCGGCGAGGTTTTTAGGGAGTTACTTGACAGACATTATCACTATCACAGTTTACCTGTTTCTCCATGATTCATGATTTACACACCATACGTATGAGCTGGGTTACTTTTTAACGCAACCTACTGTTAATTATTGAAAATATTACATGAGAAATTAAAACCAACCTGACAGATAAAAACAGATGAAATAACTTTCCAGCTCAGTCCGACAGAGAGAGGGATAATGATGATATTTGTTGCACCTGTGTAGAGATTCTTCAAAAATTCTATTTTTCTTATTCCATGGGGGAACTATACCTTTAACGAAGAAGTGATTGCTTAAATCTGTACCATTCGATTTAAATACAAATTGTTGCTTCTCCACAAAATAGTCTTTTATCACTTTTGTCTAACATTAAAGTTATGCATAATGATAATCGCTCATCAAGTCACTCATTCCTTCAAATATTGGTTTGCATTACATGATTGCATGTGAGAGCTGAGCACTAGCCAGCAGCTTTGGAGCCTCTCTTTCTGAACTTGACCACCATCACGGTGATGTTGTCTGGACAGCCGCGGTAGAAGGACTGCAGGACGATGCTCTTCGCACCGAAGTGCGGCTCATCCAGACGCTCTTTGATGAAGTGCACGGCTTCCTCGCTGCTAAAGGCGTCCCAGAGTCCATCTGAGGCCAGAATCATGAACTGAGGCTGCAGCTTTTCCAAGTCGAAGGTCAGCACATCAGGGTCAGGGATCAGCACTTTCAGCTTCTTCAGCGGATAATCACCAAGTGAACGAGACATGGCGAGAACGCCTTGTACACGCCAGGAGCCGTTGAAACTGATGAAGCCACCTAAATCAGAGAAGCAGATTACTGAGGGATTGAAGAAGGCCAATCATTCAATAAAATAATTCAAGAAGGTGTATTAAAAGACACTGTCTGGCAATATATGGTAGGGGGCGCTATTAAACACCTTCTGAAAGAGTACAGAATCTCCGGATCAAAACACAGGTGAAGTAGAAGCAGAAACGAGCGATGGAAGCATTGCTTTCACACATCAAAGAGTAGAGGTGAAACTCTGATGCTTTTTTGGTAACGGCCACTAGGTGGTGCTTCGGTAGCACGGCCGCCATTTTGGAGTGAAAATGCCAACTGGACAACAGCACAGAAACAGACAGAATGACATTGAAAGAGAAGTCAAAGTGGAACGTTTTAGCCTACTTTATTGAGTATTTCCATTTTATGCAACTTTATACATTTACTATTACTTTTATTAGTTACTATTACTCCAAATATCTATTGTACATTTTAATGCCCTTGGATCACGCTACAAACATGATAATCTATAAGATGGAACATGATACATTGTGTCTGTTATTCCATAATTCTTTAGGACACAGCGGCTGTGTTTTTTCGTTTACATAGTCTTGCTTTAACGGACATTAATATGAGGCAACACTGCGAAAACAGTTTCTGTCAAGCTGTTCTATTCCTGTTATATATTTATTGTCCAACATTCCCAATTTTTCTGATGCATGTCCTTAATTTACTTTCATATGTTGGTATTAATTCAGTGTTTATAAGCCTTTTAAAGAATTTGAACCCAAACTGACTGGGTAAAAGGGCAAAGGTTTTGTGAAAAAAGTTAAAAAGACTTAAGTCAAGTCAAGTCACCTTTATTTATATAGTGCTTTTTACAGTGCAGATTGTGTCAAAGCAGCTTTACAGTGATAACTGGTATATAATTTTGGCTGCACAGCAGCTCTTAAAGAATAGTTTCAATGCAGGCAGATCA
>RJVU01026072.1:115004-216510 GCA_003731715.1 Anabarilius grahami
TTCTCATGTGATTGACAGGTTGCTGGAGGGGAGGGATTATTGTGCACATCATCAGAGAAGAGCTGCTGTATGAGACTGAAATATTTCATAAAAAATAAGATTTGTCCATTTTCCATAGTGAAAATAAAAGGTTATAATAAAAAATTAAGATGTTTTTCATTGTAAAATAATTTGAGACAATTATTCACTTTTCCATAGGCAAATTCTCATTACTATAATGCATAATAGAATTGTAATGCATCCAATCAATTCTTGTTATTTTCAAACATGATTCTCATTATTGTAAGCTCAATAATGTAGCTCAGTGGTTAGAGCATGGCACTAGCAATGCCAAGGTCATGGGTTCGATCCCAGGGATTGCACATACTCAGATACAAATGTATAGTATAATGCAATGTAAGTCGCTTTGGATAAAAGCGTCTGCCAAATGCATAAATGTAAATGTAATACAATGTTTTTTTTTAAATGCATTAAAGCAGCAGAACAGAGTGAGAAGATTTTCTTTTTTATTAAAATCAGTATAAAGGCAGTATAACAAATACTACCGCAATGAGGTTTTTGGGGTTAAATGTGTTTAATTGTCAGAACATTAATGTGATGATGCAAAAATCAATCCTAAACATGATTGATTTTCTTTAGTCTTATTATATATATACTCCAATACAGAAGGTTGGGCACAGGGTAATGCAACGCTGTTTGCTAAACACTACAACAGGAAAAAGAGCAGCAGAAGAAGAACAGACGATCTATGCATAGACATGTTTACATGTAATCTCTCAACCAGTGTTGCAACTGTGGAATGATCAATAAAACAGCTTGAGAATATTATCTCACATAGCATTACATTTACCTCAGGTAAGTCATTCAGTGTCCACAGCATGTTAGTTCACTAGAGAAATGAACTCTAGAGGAGCATTTCACTAAATATATGCACTATATTAGCTTATATATTCATTATAGTTACTTTACCTGTTAGTAATGTATTCATTATTTAATATGTTCAAAGAAATTTGTCATGAAAACAAGTTATGACAGCCACTGTGTAAATTATTCTATTTCAAAAGAGAATTGGAGTAGAAAATGAACTTTATAATTAGATTTAGAAGTTAATGTAAAACCTGCCTTATGTGCAATTTACATATTTTCTTATTTGAGCATTGATTATTATATCACAAAATAAATAGCAACTGAATTTAATATTTTGGGCTCTGTTGTTAATTGTATCCTTTAATATTATAGTAATATGCAAGAAACCTCCCTGTATATTAAAAGAGAGATATTTATTTAAAGAGAGAGACCATTTGTTCCATAAACCACTGTTTAATAAAAAAAGAAGAAAAAAGAAGCAATTTTGTGTGTAGTTTTCTCCCCCTGCTGTACCGAACCGTCATGTTTGTGTTCGCATGACTGCAGTGGGCTGCTACTCACCTGCTTTCTTGATTCTCTTTCGCTCTTTGACCTGGTAGGGTTTGTGGTCATGTGACAGCGGGACGGCATTACCGTCTTTATCACACAGCACTGCCCTCGAATCGCCAACATTAGCGACAGTCAAGTCCCTCTCAGACAGCAGAGCCACCAGACACGTGGTACCTGAGTGAGACACAAACTGCACGTGAGTGAGGCTCTGGGCTGACCTTAACCTTAGCCTTCTATCTTTAGCATGATTATTATTATTTTGTTCTTTAATTGGTAACAGGTATTGGATTTATGTTCCAGTTCACCTTTTTGATGTTCAGAAAACTCAGCTGTTAGCTTCTCCACTGGAGTAAGATAAGATCTGTCCAGGTGATCAGGTGTATACATATACACATTTATTTATATGACAGCGATTCGGCTGTGTAGTAAACCTTTGACAAGTCCGATCACAGCGAACATTCAGATCTGCATTCTGACCCAGGGAGAGCAGTTGTCATGTATAGGTATGAAACAGTCTTTTCAGCCACACAGGATCATTATTTCTGTATTACAGTAATTCATATTATCACAGAAGAACTGGGATAAAAGTTTATAGTTCAGATATAAACACTGATGTCTACTATAGCAATCAAAATAGAGTAAATCACCTTTTGAAACTAATTTGACAAATTTAAGTGACTGTTAAAAAATGTATTTGTTTTTGAATCATTCATTCAAGAGATTTGTTCAAAAACACATGAAATAAGTGAAGTCTTTATGAGTGAGTCATTGAATCATTCATTCAACCGTTTTTAAAAAAATAATACTTGTTCAATTTAATTAAATATTTTTTTAAACAGACTGCAGCAACTAACATTGTCAGAACCTCTAGGAAATTATTATATATATTTTATTTTAGTAAAGTGCATTAATTTGTTTAGTTTTCTATTCAGAATTGTGGGAGAATCATGATCTCCATTAAAAAAACTAAAACATTTTATCCAGATTTTGATCTCAGTTTATCCAGAATCATGCAGCTCTGAATACTGTCAGTATGACACGACTAATGATTCACACAGAGCACAACGACCTCATCATATTTAAAGTGTGGTTCTCAGGTCGAAGGTCTAATGGTTGTAGACTTACACTTGTATCTCATGATTCTCACCTGCTTCATCATAGGAGGCCGACAGTTTCTCCAGGATCTCTTTGTCCATGTTGAGTATCTGCTGCTTGAGGATGGACTTATGAGTAAGAGCGCTGTTTTCTTTCTGCTTCTCATAGCGCTGGAGCTGCTGGCGCAACATGATGGGAAGATGAGACTTGGCGTACTCTGCAGCTGCCTGAGAGACAAACACATTTCTCATTCTTCGACAAAACTTTGACACTTCAGGGGACTTCGCATCCATTTATGAACAGACTCTTGTGCGCATGCATTTTACTGACTGTGGTCATTTTGCGTTCATCATATCTCTAAATATTTAAAGTTCTGTCATAACAGTTTTATTAAAGGCACAATATGTAAGATTTTTGGATTCAAATATCCAAAAACTACTAGAACAGTGTTATATGTTTTGTTGACTTGTGAACATTATCCCAGATGTTCCCAAAAATGTTGAAATAATAAATTTTAACCAGGACACCGGCTGTGTCCGTGCGTCGCCGTTCAATAACATCTTACCCGCGTTACACTCGGTTTCCGGTTTTATTTTGTAGAAACCATAGAAACACCAAAGACGCTTTAATATATGATGTGCTTTACTATACAGATGAGCAACTGTTTGGATACATTCATCGACAGAAAACTAATACAGTTCAACACGTTTAGTCTCATTGTTTGAATCTCGTTTTCTTGATTTTCCGTGAGTACCATGCTTTTATCATGCCTCAGAGAAAAATTGTCAAGTAGCTAAAATAGCATAATCAGATGCAGTGAAATTGACATATTGTGCCTTTAAAGGAACTGTCATTGGACAACAGCGCATGTGTAAGTGACCTGAGCTCTTGAAAACAGCAGTTCACTAGATGTGCACATGCGCCAAACGCGTCTTTTCATGCTTACGACCAAAAGAAGTTTACTTTGAAAGGCAGCGAAACACGGAAAATTAAGTATTTAAATTTAATTATTTAAAAAATGCAAAAAAATCGATCAATCAGTCGACCTCTACTTGGTACCAAAATTGCTAGAGCCGTGACAAGTAGAGTGTGGAAGTAGTTGTGCAAGTAGTTCATATCCATCTCCACTGTTGCTTTCAGATTCTTCTTCTGCTATTTATACTAGTTATGCTTCCATCCACCTATTTTAGTGCGCATTTTGGGATTTCACATTAAAAGGCAGCATGGAAACACTAAGAGGCACAAATATTCAGAAAATTTCCATAAACAAAATTGTGCTCGATTGATGCGGATCTTTTTTTTAATCTGATAAGAAGACAAAAGCATCAATTATAATGGAAACACATTTACTGAATAATAAAAAAACCCTCATGTGACTTTGCCTCAGCAGAGGCTGTGATTGGATAACTGGACTAACCAGTGGACCAATCGCATCGCAGCATCTCAAATGTTGGTTTGGTGGTTCTGAAACGCCCGAGTCAAAGTCTGACATCAGAATGATTTGCGCAAAGACGAACACAAGAGAACATGACAGCGCTTATTGTGTTTCGTCTGCCGCTCTGAGACAAACTCATTTATGATGGAGGAAAAAAGCGCCTGTTTTTATTACTGATATTTTGTGGCAATTTCACAGGAAGTGATGATTTTGTTCTCTTGAACACATGGGATAGACATGCTTTATTCGCAAATGTTTTATGCCATATTTACATTTTGTATAAGGTAAATTCACAACTCTGAATGGAAACAAACTGTTACTCGGCGAAATAGTTTGTTCATGAGCGCCACCAAGTCTTGTTTTATGCAACTGCAGTGGCTCCGGTCACTCGAGCAAAACCATGGCTCTCATTGTTAATGTTCATGCAGCATTAACAACAGCTGATTCAGATTAAACCATTTATCACACACATTTTTTTTTTAATGTAAATTCATCTTGGTGTGAACTGGCCTCAAGAGCCCACAGGGTTTGAGGGGAAGTGTATTCATGTCTGTATGAACCCTGATAAAAACATGAGATCATCCCTCAGTGCAGAGAAGACTCCAGGACTCGTGTGCCTCCTGCGCTGACAAACCTCACAGGAATATTAATCACGTGCGCATCAGTGACCCGGCCTCGACTCTGTGCAGTGTGTGAATTGAGCGGGCGGATGGAGAGATGCTGGATGCACTGCTGTATTCATATCAGACTATTTCACACAGCCGGTGAATGAAGATTATGTAAGCAGTTGTGCTTGTAGTCAGTTGTTTTATTTGTGATAACAACGCAATAATACATGACAAATTGTGTCGATATAAATTTTGGCCAGGCTCTCTAACAAAGAAATTATGAACACATGCAAAAACAAGAGAGAACCAATGCAATATTAATAACTGATTATGTTGTAGTAGGGGTGTAAACGTAAATGTATCTAACCCTATCCAAACTCCAATCCAGAAGGGGGCGCACACGGTAATGCAACGCTGTTTGCTAACACCACAACAGGAAAAAGAGTGCATTGCATGTGCAAATGACTTGAGCGCTTGAAAACATGTCCTCTAAATGCACACGTGTGTCGAATGCGTCTCAACTGTGCGTGAAGCAGAGCGGAACACAGAAAATTAAGTATAGGAGGATTGAGCTTAAGCTTTGAATGCTTAAATATAGCTTAAGTGGAGCACAATAATGCACAACTATTAACTAGTTGCTTATTATCATGCATATGACTAAGATATTGGCTGTTTATTAGTACTAAAAGCATATATTAAAGGGTTAGTTCACCCAAAAATGAAATTCTGTCATTTATTACTTACCCTCATGCCGTTCTACACCTGTAAGACCTTCGTTCATCTTCAGAACACAAATTAAGATATTTTAGTTGAAATCCGATGGCTCAGTGAGGCCTGAGCAATGACATTTCCTCTCTCAAGATCCATTAATGTACTAAAAACATATTTAAATCAGTTCATGTGAGTACAGTGGTTCAATATTAATATAAAGCGACGAGAATATTTTTTGAGCGCCAAAAAAACTAAATAACGACTTATATAGTGATGGCCGATTTCAAAACACTGCTTCAGGAAGCTTCGGAGCATGAATGAATCAGTGTGTCGAATCAGTGGTTCGGAGCGCCAAAGTCACGTGATTTCAGCCGTTGGCGGTTTGACACGCGATCCGAATCATGATTCGACACGCTGATTCATTATGCTCTGAAGCTTCCTGAAGCAGTGTTTTGAAATCGGCCATCACTAAATAAGTCGTTATTTTGTTTTTTTGGCGCACCAAAAATATTCTCATCGCTTTATAATATTAATATTGAACCACTGTACTCACATGAACTGATTTAAATATGTTTTTAGTACATTAATGGATCTTGAGAGAGGAAATGTCATTGCTCAGGCCTCACTGAGCCATCGGATTTCATCAAAAATATCTTAATTTGTGTTCTGAAGATGAACGAAGGTCTTACGGGTGTGGAACGGCATGAGGGTGAGGAATAAATGACAGAATTTTCATTTTTGGGTGAACTAACCCTATAATACCTTATTCTGCATGATCATATTCTACATCCCATAATCCAATACCTGAACTTAACAACTACCTTACTAACTATTAATAAGCAGTACAATACGCATGACTTCTGTGGACTGTTACACCCCTAATGTTGTAGTCAATGTATACTTTCTCCTGTCAGCTTTTGTTTTTTAGATGCAATTTTAGTGCATAATAAAATAAAACCTGTAGCTGCCTCTTTTTGCCAAATAATTTTGTCAGATAAATACCTTAAACCTGTTTAGTGTTTTGTTCTTCCCTCATATGTAAATTATTTTTAATATTTTCCTCATATTTTAGTGGTTTAATTGAACTCGTGGTCATTAAATCCCCTCTGGACATCACTTCCATCGAATGACACTGTAATCTAAGAACGAGGACATTTTCTACACACAGAAACTCAACTGAACTCATACTGTAATCATGAGCAGGAACGTTTACAGTATATCAATGTACACCCATCAGGCATAATATTATGACCACCTTCCTAATATAGTGTTGGTCCCCCTTTTGCTGCCAAAACAGCCTTATTGTTCTTCTTTAAGTCGGCATGAAATCAAAACTGACCCTTTTTATTTTCATCATGCATGTTAATGTTAATGTTATTACTGTGAATGAATCATCTGTGCATTTAGTTGCATTAAAAAATCTAAATGTCATAACTTACACGGCTTACCTCGATATTCTACTTGCATCTCAAATGGTTAAACAGCCCGACATGACAAAATTACATCTCAAAATATATTTTCTAATAGATTTCCCTTGATTTCTCTTAGTTCACATGATTTCACATATCTTATGTTTGATCTCATATGCTCTTCACTCTGTCTGCTTGATAAACTAACTGGAGGACAATAGTTGGATGGGGTGGAAATGGTGCCACAACTAAAGTCAGAACCAGTGTAAAACTGAATAGAAATCATTCACGCTATTAATATCAAAGTGTTTTAGAGTTATTTGATGTTGTATTTGTTCCTGCACTGGCAGTCAGCTCAAAGAGCAGAAGGTTTGAAGCAAATAGGTTTGTTACAAGCGTTTTTGCATCTGCTGTCAGATCTTTTCCTGCATCTAAATATTTTAATAGATTTACTGATTTAATTTAGTGACATCAATCGTAACAGACGTGTCAGAAGCTTTGGCGTGAGTGAGCTTCCACACGTCTGTATTTGCATCTGCTTTTCCTGCCTGTGTTTGCTTACAATTGCGAACAACTAGATTTGTATTCAGGACGAGACACTTTGTTCTTGCAAAACTCACCAATGCATTACATCACTAACATGTTAACTAATAGTTTCAAGTGGAATTGTGTTTAATGAAAGCATATGTACACTAGCGTTCAAAAGTTTGGGGTCAGTACGATTTTTTTATGTTTTAAAAGAAGTATCTTCTGCTCACCAAGCCTGCATTTATTTGATTAAAAATACAAACAAAAACAGTAATATTGTGAAATATTATTCCAATTTAAAACAGCTGTTTTCTATGTCAATATACAGTAAAGTGTAATTTATTCCTGTGATTTTCAGCATCATTACTCCAGTCTTCAGTGTCACATGATCCTTCAGAAATCAGTCTAATATGATGATTTTCTGCTCAAGAAACATTTATGATTATTATCAGTGTTGAAAACAGTTATTTACATTTTTATTTCATGATGCTATGATGAATAGAAAGTTCAAAAGAACAGCATTTGTCTGAAATTGAAATCTTTTGTAACATTAAACCGTTCAAAAGTTTGGGGTCAGTAAGAATTTTAATTTTATTTTTGGGGGATAGAAATAAAATTAATCAATACTTTTATTCATCAAGGATGAGTTAAACTGATCAAAAGTTACAGTAAAGACAATTATAATGTTAGAAAAAATATTCTATTTTAAATCAATACTGTTCTTTTGAACTTTCTATCAATCGAAGAATTTTGAAAAAAAATTGTACACAACTGTTTTCAACATTGATAATAATAATGAATGTTTCTTGAGCATCAAATCATCATATCAGAATGATTTCTGAAGGATCATGTGACACCGAAGACTGGAGTAATGATGCTGAAAATCACAGGAATAAATTACACTTTACTGTATATTGACAGAAAACAGCTGTTTTAAATTAGAATAATATTTCACAATATTACTGTTTTTGTTTGTATTTTTAATCAAATAAATGCAGGCTTGGTGAGCAGAAGATACTTCTTTTAAAACATTAAAAAAATCGTACTGACCCCAAACTTTTGAACGGAAGTGTACATTACTAGTGATGGATTCATTACAACGTGAGGGTGATGAGATTTTTATTTTTATTTTGGAGTGAACTATTCGCTTAAATGTTTCCCAACCCACCAGAAGAATTTCAAAGCACAAAGCACTTCAACTCTCTTCACATGTTATTGATCTTGATCAAAGGATGTCCGTCCTCTCTGAACTGGAAATATTCTGCCCATGTGATTGTATTTATCAGCACACGAGAGTCCATCTGAGATGTGCTGGAGCCACTCCTGCTGTGGCTTTCCTTTCACTGTCTGATTAAAAACTGACTGAGAACATTTTTGTAAATCTCAGTCAGCAAACACACACACACACACACACACACACGACTACTGCACAAATCACTATAGGCAAGATCTTCCTGTTGGAAAAGTGTGAGCAGCAAAAAGCTTTATCAGAATCTACTCTGATCCGAGTTAACAGCAGTTAGGACAACACTTAGCTCACACACGTTTAATTTAAATGATCACAGGTTAATTCACTTTAAGTTTTATTTTACAGTCTGTTGGAAAATAAGTTTTAGATGGATCAAATCCAGCTGTGCATCACCTTCTCCAAAGTCTGGAGAATTCCATCAGACGGCAGCGTCCAAACATGTGCTCAGCAGAAACACTGCTCCATCTTCAGGGAAACACAGATGTGTGGATGAAAAATAAGATATAATAACAGTGCATGTCTTAGTTTGAGAAGTCTGATTCGTGTCTTCGAGTGCCTCAGTTTTGTACACTACACATACTCAAGCATGCGTGACGCTCGTGGTGTTTTTAGCATCTACCATCTTATATACGAAGACCCTCCATGCGAACGTCACCTCCAGAGCTGCTCTGAAAGGAGGAATCTCTCAGAATCTCAAAGGTCTTCACTACTAACTGGCAAAATAAAAGTTTACTTTAACTTGAAGAAATGGTTAAAGAAATATATTGGCCTTTATTGTATAGTAAAATCTTCCAGATCACCAGAGATGGTCAAACACTCTCAAATGACAGCGAATCTCGCACTGATTCAGCCACATGTGACCTTGACCAGTTGTGTTTTGGAACACATTTGTGACCCTGGATATTTGTAGCAGTAGCCAACAGTACATTATCGATTTTCCTTTTATGCCAAAAATCATTAGGATATAAAGTAAAGATCATGTTCCATGAAGATATTTTGTAAATTTCCTACAGTAAATATATCAAAAATGTATTTTTGTGAGTGGATATGCATTGCTAAGGACTTAAAGGATTAGTCCACTTTCAAATAAAATTTCCTGATAATTTACTCTCCTCCATGTCATCCAAGATGTTCATGTCTTTCTTTCTTCAGTCGAAAAGAAATGAAGGTTTTTGAGGAAATCATTCCAGGATTTTTCTCCTTATAGTGGACTTCAATGGCTACCAACAGGTTGAAGGTCAAAATGACAGTTTCAGTGCAGCTTCAAAGAGCTTTAAACGATACCAGACGAGGAATAAGAGTCTTATCTAGAGAAACGATGGGTCATTTTCGAAAAGAATACAACTGTATATGCTTTATTTAAACAAATGGTTGCCTTCCAAGTGGTTCCGCCAAAACCGCACTTTCGTATTCTTCAAAAAGCTTACACTGTATGTCCTACGCCTTCCCTATTCTACTTACGAAAAAAAACTAAACTGGTGCCGCGTTCCTTCCGTAAGTAGAATAGGGAAGGCGTAGGACATACAGTGTAAGCTTTTTGAAGAATACGGAAAGCGGAAGCATGTAAAAGGCGATCATTTGTGTTTATAAATATATCGTTTTTTGTTTTTTTTTTCGAAAGTGACCGATGGTTTCTCTAGATAAGACTCTTATTCCTCGTCTGGTATCGTTTAAAGCTCTTTGAAGCTGCACTGAAACTGTAATTTTGACCTTCAACCGTCTGGAGGCCAGTGAAGTCCACTATATGGAGAAAAATCCTGGAATGTTTTCATCAAAAACCTTCATTTCTTTTCGACTGAAGAAAGAAAGACATGAACATCTTGGAAGACATGGAGGTGAGTAAATTATCAGGAAATTTTATTCGAAAGTGAACTAATCCTTTAAAAGGCGATTCTAGATTTTCAAATAGTTGTATCTCGGCCAAATATTGTCCCATACATGAATGGAAAGTGTATTTATTCAACTTTCAGATGATCTCAATTTCAAACAATTGACCCTTATGACTGGTTTTGTGGTCCAGGGTCACATATGTGCTTGTGTGTCATTCTCAGAAAGAATCTCGCTCAAGCACGCACTGTTTGTTTGGGCTAACAATAGGTCCTCAGCTATAACTTGACACTTAAAACTTTGAAATTTGAAGGTAGGGTAGGCAGTTTATTTCATAAACTCTTTTTGTGTCGGAATCTATGATTCAGAAGCATCAGATTGCCTTTACAATGTTGGAATTGCCCCATTTTTTCTTGTACTCTCCCAGGTTCAGGAAACTGTCCTCCGTTAAAAAATATGCTGCACACACATGAACATTTGTGTTGTACTGCTTGGAACAGTGTTGTAAATAAATCATAAAGGGAAACCCTGGTGTTAAGACTTGTGTGGCTTAATATAACGTAAATGATGTCTCTTACTGAAATATGTAGTAGAAAACCCATGAAAGATTTACGTTATTTAAAAGATCCATGACATATTTGGACAATGGGGGGCGCCATTTTGTTTAGGTGCACAGAGCGTTCTATGTCGATGACGTCAAATGGTTGCACTCGGTGAGCTACAGACACTGTACTGTTGATATTTTTACCGCAACACAGCTTAGAATATAATATACGATGCCACATTGTGCAGTTTTTGGTTGTAATTTCCAGACGAAGGGCAACAAGAGAAGCGATGTAAGTCTTCACTGCGTAGGCTTTAACCAAATGCCGAAATATGTCATGGATTCTTTAAATAACGTAAATCTTTCATGGGTTTTCTACTACATATTTCAGTAAGAGACATCATTTATGTTATATTGAGCCATACAAGTCTCAACACCAGGGGTTCCCTTTAACCCCCGATTCCTAATTGCATCCACTTTCGGAAGGCCAAATAAAGTGCTGCTTTTGCTTTTGCATAGAAACACACAGTGTCTCAACAACATGTCGGTGAGAACTGAAGCAACGACCTTCTTTCTTTGCGTATGCATGTGGGCAGCATTATGCAAATATTTTCACCTAGTGATGGTCAGTGAGGGAGAATGTGATCAAGGCGTTTTAGATAGGTCTGATTCTGCCTTCTCTTTTAGGTAGAATAAATCTTTTTGTGAGAGCCTTTAACTTAGAGCAACAACTCTGATACATGGCTGGGTTTGTGTGCAATCCCTGCAGGGGTTCGACAGTGAATTTGATCTGACTCAAAGTACCCATGGGTTATCTAAAATAAACTGTGGTCTGTTCTTCATTTAACTCACAATTGCAGACAAATATGTGAACCATGCCTCAATCCCAAAAGCATTCGCAGGACCCTTAAAACACATTACAGAGATGCACAAAGCTGGAAAAGCATTGCTTAAGACCTGAGTGTTCATGAATCCACAGCATTTACAGATTTAGAAGACTCTGGACTGTTGCTACTCTCTGTAGGAGCGGCCATCATACAAAGATCACAACAGACGATCCTGAAACAGATGAGAAAGAACCCAAGGATCACAGCACAAGACCTCCAGAAGACTGTGAAAGTCTTTGTTCATGCATCCACTATCATGAAAACACTGAACAAGGATGGCGTTCATGAAAGGACAACAGGCAGGTACAAATGCAATGACAATACATGTATCAGTACAGCTAGTATTGGTATTGCACTTGCTCTGNACAGCATTTACAGATTTACAGCGGCCATCATACAAAGATCACAACAGACGATCCTGAAACAGATGAGAAAGAACCCAAGGATCACAGCACAAGACCTCCAGAAGACTGTGAAAGTCTTTGTTCATGCATCCACTATCATGAAAACACTGAACAAGGATGGCGTTCATGAAAGGACAACAGGCAGGAAACCACTGCTGCCAGAAAAATATTGAGGCATGTCTCCTGTTTGCCCAAAAAGCAGAAACACAGATATTCTCAAATGACCAGTGACGGTACAAATGCAATGACAATACATGTATCAGTACAGCTAGTATTGGTATTGCACTTGCTCTGGAAGGAAGTGGGACCAGAATATCCCCAATAGCAATGGTTTACTGAGCAACACTACTACAATTTAAAAAATACTCTGGCAATGGCTGTGCCTCGAGGCTTAACTACTGTCACACCAATATACATACAACACTTTCACCTACACACTCACCCACACATCATTCAAAGGCTCACACATGCTCACCAACACACACACACACACCTATCCTAACCAACACTCTTGTCCAAAAGCTCAGCGTCGTTCTCATCCAGACACTCACACATGCTCAAGCTGGATCCTTTATAATGCTCTTCCTGTGACGTGCTTCTCAGTCCCACTTTAAATCAAGTGTAATAAATAATGGAACAAAGAGAATAATAATAGACAATCTTAGCTTACATTTATTATTTATTTAGCTTAATATTTATATCGTTTTTTTTATATATACAGGGACATTCATTGCAGTTGCACCACCTGGCTTTTGCAACTTATGTGCATATATAGCATTTTTAAAGTGGACCTATAATGCCCCTTTCACAAGATGTAATGTAAGTCTCTGGTGTCTCCAGAATGTGTCTGTGAAGTTTCAGCTCAAAATACCCCACAGATCATTTATTATAGCTTGTCAAATTTGCCCCTATTTGGGTGTGAGCAAAAACACGCCGTTTTTGTGTGTGTCCCTTTAAATGCAAATGAGCTGCTGCTCCCGCCCCCTTTCCAGAAGAGGGCGGAGCTTTAACAGCTCAACAACAACAAAGCTGGAGAATCTCACGCAGCCAAAATGACTAAAGTGTTCAGCCTTACATTGTTCAAACCGGAGTCGACACTGATGGAGAGACTCAAGAAGAAGTTACAACTTTTAGAATGAAACACGCAGATTAAGAGGCGGTAATATTATAATAAGATCCCCTTCCTACGTCACTAGGGGAGCAAAATCTGAGTGGTTTATTTTTTCACATGCTTGCCAAAGGTGTTGTGTTTACTGGGTTGTCCTTTTTCATGTTTTCTGGGCTGATAGATGCAGCAGGGACCCGATTATATAACTTAAACATGGAAAAAGTCAGATTTTCATGATATGACCCCTTTAAAAACAATAAAGAAGTTTATGATAAAATAACATTTTTCTAGTTTTACATTGGTTGTACCAGCTGACAAGATCTACAAAGGCCACAAGGATCAGTTGGGGTCCTCATGTTTACTGTTATCACCTTATCAATTCATAATAAAAGTGCCATGTGTGCAGTTGTGCCGTTTGAGAAAAATATATTGCCGGACAAAAGTTTTTCTATTATCTCAACAGCTTTAAAACTACTGATATTTATACAATTTGTTTATATAAAAGGTTTAAAACATAAAATTATGCCATAGTATTTTAAATAGTTTTCTTAGTCTGTGTATTTGTGCAGACGGTTGCGCCACATGATGTTTTGGGGGTTTAAGACACCAAAACACAAAATAATATTTATTATTTGAATGTGCTGAAATTAATTCAATCTAAATAGGTTTTATAGAATAAACTGATACATGTCATGAATTTATCAAATTATTTTTAATTATTTCCTTTTAAAAACTAAATTTTTCACAGATTGGATATGAACATGGAAGCAGGAAAAAAGCACATGGATTGTGATATTCTCAGATGGGTTTAGACCTCATTCAACTAAAAAAGCGACGCCGGCAAATGACGTCAACCACCAACCACGATCACATGACTCATTTTAATGGCACACCGAAGGATGAAGACTCAACCCAATGTTTTGCTGACCTTTAAAGATGGTGCACAAAGCAAAAGCTTGTATTATTATTTTGCCTATGTCCATTTCAAATCGCGGCATTTTTACCTTTTCGGCCTAAGCTTTTCCGGGTCAGTACGTCTCTGGGTTGTTTTGCCATATAGTGTAAATGGAATAGACAACGAATAGGAATTGGGCATCCAGACCTGCAGTGTATGCAGCTCAAACACTCTCACACACTCATCTACACTCTCCTCCAGACGCTCGCCCACACCTCATCAAAGCTCACACATGCTCATCTAAACACATACACTCATCCAAACGTTCACACGTACACTCACCCACACACTCACCCACACACTAGCAAGGCCTAAAATCTCTGCTTATAATGGGGGAAATTCAAACAAATATTGATAAACTGTAACAAGTAGGCTGAATGAGTACATTCATCAGCTCATCTACACCTTCAGCGACGCATACGTAATTACCTGAGGTTATTGGACTGGACCAGGTTTTGTTTGGGAAGATAACATTAGGAGGACTCTTCATTTTACACACCTACATGAAAACGGTTCACAGGCCTTATCAGTGAGTCTTGATGCTGAAGATCATTGTGACTCATCTAGTTCTCTACAGGGAGATGTGAAAACTTTCAAAATACACTTATAAAAGTGAATCAGAAAAGTGATTTATAGGATAATTTATTTTAAAGTGAGGCACAGGCCTAGATGCAGGACTTTGAATTTAAATTCAATAGGTATCTCCAGGATTATATAAGAGATCAGAGGGATTGTGTACATCTTGCCTTAGAAAATGTAACTAGTAATAGTCTATCATTTATTGTGCATCATCTCACTCATCAAATCTTTTAAAGAAATGTCAGAGTTTTGTTTGGGGCAGTTGCATATTCTTGTGCTGATCCATATATTCCATGTTTCAGATTTGACACCATTTTTGCATTCGAATGTGGATTTTTAATTTAAGTTTGATGAAGATTCGAAATCATAGTTTTAATTTGACAGCCTTATCAGGACGTGTTCCTGCTGCACTTCACAGACGATGGGTTGAGGGAGAATTTCAATCATTTATGACACTATATTCAACAACAGCTCGTACCGCGAGTCATGCGTCATTACGTCATTTCTACATCATGCGCAGAACTTCACAGTTTCAGGTTTTAATCCGATCAAGTGTTTATATGTCTTATCGAACAGATTTAAACTACCCCTTATAATCCAAACAAAAATTGTATCTGATTTGGCAAATTTATTTTGATTGACATGGTTACATGTGACTTTTTTATTCCAGCTGTGCTACTTGTGAAAAAGAATAAGCAACACACTGAAAAACAGACAATCAATTTTACCTGTGTTCAGTTCAGGACAAAGGACAAAACTTTTTCATTTCTTTTTAGTCTATCCATGCATTACTTGTTTACACTGCGTTCCAAATTATTATGCACGTGACATATCAGTAAGATATCTGTACAATAAACATTCAGATTTGAGTTTTTCTAAGAAAATGTTTGTTTGTTTATTTATCCATGTCTTTTTAGATAACTGGTATCAATCTCAGACAAAATTATTTGCCAGATCTATGGAAACCCTACTTAGAGGTTGTTCCACATTATTAAGCAAGTCACAGTTCTCATGCAATATGGGGAGGAAGAAAGATCTTTCTGAAGATGAAAAGCATGAAATGGTGCAATGTTGTGCAAAAGGCATGAAAACAACTAATATTGTGTGAAACTGAATGGAGATTATCACATTATCATAAGATTTGTGAGTGATTTAGAGCACAGCAGAACTCGGTCAGATAAAGGCTTATTAATGAAAGTTCCTGTCAAAAAAATTAATTGTATTAAAAGGGCAGCTATAAAAAAAGCCAGTGTTGAGCAGCAAACAGGTATGTGAAGCTGCTGGTGTCTCTGGAGTCTCAAGAAGCTCTCCATGCAGGCTGGCAGTCGTGCGTAAAGATGCATTTCAGACACTCCAAACCAAACCTCACAAAGATAAACATCTACAGTGGGTGTAGAAATACATTTTCAAACAGTTTTATTGCTGTGGTGTTTTTTTGCAGCATGGGATAGTGCATAGTGCATTGTACAATAGTGCATTGTACTATGCACTATCCTCCCTTTTATACCATAGCTGAAAATGGCCAGTTATGAACTCCACATATCTTGCAAAAGTCATTTTAATACCCTCCATCTCACTTCCCAATATTCCAGCCCAAATCATCACCCGCCAGCTCCTTGCTGACGTCACAGTCTTGTTGGAACGTGGCGGCCATTCACCAACCATCCAGAAATCCATCCATTTAGACCATCTGTTGTAGTACGGCATTCGTCAGTGAATAAAATTATTTAAAAATGAGTCTTCATGTATTTCTAAACCCACTGTAAATGTTTCTCTTTGTGAGGTTTGGTTAATGGTGGCTAAAATGCATCTTTACGCACAACTGCCAGCCTGCATGGAGAGCTTCTTGAGACTCCAGAGACACCAGCATACCTGTTTTCTGCTCAACACTGGCTTTTTTTTATAGCTGCCCTTTTAAAACAATTCATTTTTTTGACAGGAACTTTCATTAATAAGCCTTTCTCTGACCGAGTTCTGCTGTGCCCTAAATCACTCACAAATCTTATGATAATTTGATAATCTTCATTCAGTTTCACACAATATTAGTTGTTTTCATGCCTTTTGCACAACATTGCACCATTTCATGCTTTTCATCTTCAGAAAGATCTTTCTTCCTCCCATATTGCATGAGAACTGTGACTTGCTTAATAATGTGGAACAACCTCTAAGTCGGGTTTCCATAGACCTGGCAAATTATTTTGTCTGAGATTGATACCAGTTATCTAAAAAGACATGGATAAATAAACAAACAAACATTTTCTTAGAAAAACTCAAATCTGAATGTTTATTGTACTGAAATCTTACTGATATGTCACGTGCATAATAATTTGGAACGCAGTGTAGATGATGCACATTATTATCGGTCTGGTCTGTCATTGGTCGGCGCTCACGGATAGTTTTGGATCCACACTGATGTCAGCGTCAGTCGACAAGCATTAGTTTGAGGCGAGTCAAAACTGTGATGATGAATGATGAATGTGATATACCGTAGTTCATCACAGTATTTACCAGGGTCAACAATAAACAAACTGAAACTTGAATTGCCCGTTATTTAATTCCATAATAAGATGGCAAATTTCAGAAATCTGCTGATCTAATATGTCCAAACTCATGTGTAAAGCAAAAAAATAAATAAAAAAATAATAATTCTTGTTAAGAGCTGCGAAAAAGGAGCTTTATCCAAAAAGAAACGTGATCATTTAGTAAACAACGCTGCACCAAATGAGACAAACACCAAATCATTAATGTACAAGAAAAATTATATAAAATAAACAACTAAATCATGATAAAAGGGCAGAAACCAGGCGGATGCTTGATATATGGGTCACTGAAGAATGAAGGTTTTTAAAAGTGGAGATGTAATTAATTTAGAAGTTTTATTAAGTTTATTAACAATGACATTATGTGGTTTTTACAATCAATTAACACTGCTTTTGTCATTTTTTAAAGAATGGACAAAAAGTGTCATTCGGTTTAACCAAAATTTCAGTTTAACTGAATGACACTTTCGGTTTTACCGAATGATGATATTTTCAAACAATGCTTACAGGATGATATCTAGTTAGCAAAGGGACAATCAAATATTTTATGTTTAGTACAAGTTTTTAAAATATTACAACATTTTCCATGTTTTATAGCGGTTGCACCGAATGACCTGATGTTTCGGGACATGCTTATGATCAAGTGAAAACATGAATTTATCAAATTGTTAAAAGAGTGGTGGTCCATGTGGTCCTTTGCAGGTGTCTGAATGATGTCACATCCTGTCACAAGATATTGACCGCATGACTTGATCCAAAATGGTCCCTTTATATTGGTTACTCTGAATGACATCAATGAAATTCATTTTTCCGGGCATTATTTCTCATAAAAAAGCAACATAATTTTTTATACCATTATACTATGTTGATATATGATGTTATGAAATCATGCCAGAATAAAAAATATATATTTACATTTTAAGATATTTTAATCACAAATGAAATGGCTGTATTGACCTTTGGACGGTTAAACCGAATGACCTTTTGAAAATCTTTAAAATACCTTTATATGTAGCAAAATATAATTAAAACCTTTTGGATTCAATAAAGATCTAGTTGTAGTACCATACTTTGAATGTCATATCTTTGTTTTTTATTATTATTACCCGTCACGTCACTGAACCATACGAAAGAGAGAGAAATCAACATCACACTGACTTACACAAATCAAATAAAAACACAGAACTCTAGAGAGAAAACAGAATGTGAGCCACACTGAACAACAGCTGCTCTTTTCTCCTCAAATCAAACGCCACAAACAACAGATACACAACGCTTGATGCAATGAGCGTCCAAACCATTCCTACAACCCAGGTGAAAGAAGAGCACTAAAATACACTCTATTTCACTACACTTCCATAATGTACTTAAAGTGCTCTATTTTGTACTTAATATACTAAAAATTCTTCTTTAGTACTTCTTAAGATCATCTAAGTTTGCTCAACTGTGCTGTTTTGAGACACCATGAATTTGAACTAAAATCTGCTTTTACTATACTATCTCTGTATTTAAAAAATATATTTAGTTTCCACTTGTAGTACACTTCTTTCACACACTTTTAAATATACTCATCATAGAAAATAGACTTGTGAATTATTTAAAATATAATAATATAAAATAAATATATACAAAATGTATTTATAATGTATTGCCCACATATTTTCATACATTAGATAATTAATTTCAAATGTATCGTAACTATGTTAATATTCCCTTTATATGATGCAGTTAAGTATATGTTAATGGTGTTTTACTGTAATTAATACATTTCTACGGTATTTTCATGAACATCCATAGTGACAGTACATATCAAAATCCACTAAAGCATCATGTAAAGTGTTCATAGCACACTTTTAAGTAAAGCACTTATAAAACACTTCTGTATATTTGGTTTACTTAAAAATCAATTTAATTGTTAGTGCTAATTAGTGCATTTATAGTAAGTGTACTTAAGTACCACAGTTGGGAAAATGTACTTAATTTAAGTATTACATTTTTAATAAAATCAATTTAATTTAAATTTATGATTACTATATATATAAAGACTTCTACACATACTATGATGATATATGATTTTATAAAATCATGCCAGAATGAAAAAAGGTAACTTTATTTTACAGTGCCGTATACTACATGTACTTACTATAGTAATACCAGTAAATGATGTATAATTACAAGTAACTAAACCAAACCCTAACTGCAACACTAATTAATAGTACTTATTTGAGTAATTACAATGAAACTACGGCACTGTAGAATAAAGTGTAACCTGAAAAAAATATATACATTTATTACATTTTAAGATATTTTAATCACAAATGAAATGGCTGTATTGGCCTTTGGATGGTTAAACCGAATGACCTTTAGACACTTCAAACTCTTTAAAATACTTTTTAGCAGCACAAAGTACACTCAGTACACAAAGTACATTTTCATAATGTACTTAAAGTGCTCTATTTTCACACACTAATTTTGTACTTATACTAAAAATTATAGATAATCTTAAGAACATCTAAGTGTACTCAACTGTGAGACAGCATGAAATATGAACTAAAATGTGCTTTTAATATACTATCTCTGTATTTAAAAAATGTATTTAGTTTCCACTTGTAGTACACTTGAACCCATCTTTCATTCACTTAAATATACTCATCAGACATGGAAAATACACTTATAAATTAAAATATAATAATATCAAATAAATATATACAAAATGTATTTATAATTCAACCCAGGTGAAAAAAAGTGCACTAAAATACACTTTATTATATACAAAATGTATTTTTAATGTATTGCCCACATATTTTCATACATTAAATAATTAATTTCAAATGTATCGTAACTGTTAATATTCCCTTTATATGATGTAGTTAAGTATATGTAAATGGTGTTTTACTGTAATTAATAAATTTCTACTGTATTTTCATGAAAATCCATTAAAATAGAACTTAGTGATGATAGTATATACCACTAAAATATAATGTAAAGCGTTTATATAGCACACTTTTAAGTAAAGCACTTATAAAACACTTCTGTGTATTTGGTTTACTTCATCTGACTACACTTCAAATCAATTTAAGTGTTAGTGCTAATTAGTGCATTATATTAAGTGTACTTAAGTACCACAGTTGGGAAAATGTACTCATATTTTAAGTAATATACTTTTAATAAAATCAATTTAATTTAAACTTACAATTACTATATAAAAGTCTACTAAGACTGAACTAATTTTTAAAGCATTCAAAGCACACTTTTAAGAAATCCACTAATAAAACTGTATATTTTTGTGGTATTTTTGTACTAAAAATCTAATTAAGTATTAGTGGTATACTTTTTCAAGTGCACTGAAGTACTACTGAAGTAGAAATATACTTTAATTAGTGCATTTATAGCGTACAACGTTTACAAATTTTATTAAGCACAAAATTAAGAATGTACTTTTATTTAAGTAGCTATTTTTTAGTGCGTTCAAGTATATTATATTTTTACCTGGGAATATTTAGTACTTTTTGTAATATAGTGTGTAAAAATAATACTTTACTTTCTCTGAAACATGTTCTGTTATTCACAGATAAAGGTATTTTGTCAATATTTCAGTATTCAGCATCAAACCTGTCAGGGAATCCCTCAAAAACAAATATGATGGTACTGAATTATAATATCAAGACTACTGAACCAGACACATCCAGCTGCTTCAAAGGCTATATGGTATTTTCTCGGACCCCTATGTCCAAAAACCCATCCTAATGGAGTTTGCATGGTGTGGCTCTCACCACTGACACAATCCAGATGTCAGCAGACAGACAGACAGATGTTTACCTCTCCTCCATGCCCATCGAAGACGCCGAAGATGCTCGGATGGCTCTTGTTGAGCGTGTCCGCGAGGATGCCGAACCTGTCCTCCATATGGTCCCTCCTGCCCTGGATCGAGTACACCGCTGCGCCGCTGCTCCGGTACTGCCATATCTTCGAGAACTCCTCATCCAGCGCCGCGCGCTCGCTCTGCATCATCTCCGCCACCTTGCCCTTCATCAGGTTCACCGCGTCGCGGCTGGACTGCACGATGGTCTTGACCTCATCCGTGTGGAAGAGGAAGCTCCAGAGGGCCAGACTGACGCACAGCAGCAGCAGAGCCTCGGGCCGCAGCAGCAGATAGCGCATGACTCGAGCCAGCAGCGCCAGCAGACTCATGCTCTCCTCCGGCGAGCGCGCACACACACACGGACCCGCAGCGCATCAGTGGCGCTCCTCCGGCACACGCTCTGCGCGGATGACAGCACACATCTGTTAATCTGAACACTTCCCCTTCGAAGACGGTTAGCAGATGAGATGTTTTCGCTTTAGAAAACAATAAGCAGATGCAACGCTCTTCTCTTTAAAAACGGTGAATAAATGGCGTGTTTGTTTTGCGCTCCTCCGACGCGGCAGCGCGTGCAGGTGTTCTCCGCGTAGTGTGTGCGCGCATCGCGCGTGCTCGCAGCTCGGTGCAGCGCTCTCTTGTGTGTGTGTGTGTGTGTGCGCGTGCATGTTTGACAACCAGATGCCAGAGAGACCCAAGTCAAGTCAGTACTACCTCTGTTTGTTGACACTAAATCAAGCTGCCCGTCAAAATAAAAGTCCGAACTTTGCGCTAGAATAGTTAAAAAACAGAAACCATTTTGTGAGTGAAAGATTACCTGGTGGTATCATTGCAATGGGTGAAAAAAAAATGGAAATGGATTGTACATTACATCATCTCTATTATTATTCAGCTACCTACCGAATTTATAAATAAATGAACAAAATAATGGACTATTATTCAATAATCCCCTATTGCAATCATCTAATCCAGCTGGAAAACTTCCGGTGAGATGTCACTTGTTGGTGTGTCGAGCATCAATAGTGTAATAGTTAGTTTATAATCAGAATGTAGTCTCTTAAGTAGTCAGGCCTAGTGTTAATTTAGTAAGATGACATAAAAAAATATTTGTGGTCATCACAGTAAAAACAACAACTGCTCTACTGGATGAATGGGCAAAACTTCCCACAGAAATACTCTAAAATATTGTGGAAAGCCTTCCCAGAAGAGTGGAAGCTATTACAGCTGCAAATTTTACCCAATTCGCTTCAGACTTCTTCAGAATAATGTCAAGACATGGTGTAGGACTTGTCAAAGGAGTCTTGATATCTTAAATACTGTTTCCATGGAAACGCGTCAAACTTTTATAATATTCTGTGTTTTTGAGCTCTTAACATGCTTCAAATCACATGAAACTCGACACACACATCATTAGACCAGTAGACCCGGGCAAAGCCTTAGAAATGGGCGGGGAGGAGGGGCTCAGTAGCGCCACCTTTTGACAAAAGTTGGGGGGGTTAGTCTAAAGTTCCAGTAGTCAGTACCAATACCATTAAAATGCTATGGTTCTCAGTACCCAATTTGCTTCAAACTTCTTCAGAATAATGTCAAGACATGGTGTAGGACTTGTCAAAGGAGTCTTGATATCTTAACCCTTAATCGGCTCTTGGGGTCCAGCTGACCTCGCTGACAGTTTCCTTCGTTTATAAAAAGTGTTCCCTTCATCTCAGGGGCATGAAACTCTGTGACTTTTCCTAAATAATCTATCTAAACATGCAAAAAAAAATCTGGGCTTGATTTGGTTGTTCTAAATGTGCGTAAAAAAAAAAAAATCACCGTTTTAGTCCTTCGGGGTCAGATTGACCCCACATTGAAAATGAATGGGAAAATGAAAAAATTTACTTTTTTTTCATTTCGTTTGTCAAAATAAATAAATAAATCCAGTATAAATCTGAAATGTTTTACATTTCCATAAAGGCCTGGTCCTAGACCATAAACACAAAGTGGAACGAACTTTCTATCTCATACACACACACATACACACACACAAACACACACATAAACACAAACAGACACACACATGTTTGTTTTTGTGAATTGTGGGGTCATTCCATAGGCGTAATGGTTTTTATACTGTACAAACTGTATTTTCTCTCCCCCTACACTACCCCTATCCCTAAACCTAACCATCACAGGAAACTGTGCACACTTTTACTTTCTCACAAAAACTCATTCTGTGTGATTTATAAGCCTTTTGAAAAGTGGGGACATGGGTAATGTCCTCATAAGTCACCTCTTCTTGTAATAACTATGTCATTAAACACATTTGTGTCCTGATATTTCACAAAAACATGCCCACCTACACACACTCAAACACACACATGTGTGTGGCTGCAACAGAGGGCATTTCTGTAGAAATTGGCAAATAAAATCAACAAAACTGGCCTAAATCTGTAAAATTTTACATGTAAATAAAGGTCTGGTCCTTGACCATAAACACAAAGTCGAACGAACTTTCTATCTCATACACACACACACAAACACACACAGTCCCTATTGACCTCTATTGGATATATGTGGTCATTGCACTTTCTTTCTTTAACTATAATTCCTAAAGTTTTTCCACAAACCTCTAGATGGTAGTATTCTATCCCTAACACATAGAGCAATGTCCAAATACAATTTAGATTTAATTAAGTTCATCATTAAAGTGATTTTATTTATTAAAAATCAAATTTTCATAAGCCAAATTTTGGCATAGTTAAGTAATTGTGCAGTAAATAGGTAAAAAGCTACAAAATATCCACAAAAACACAGCATAAATGCATGTTGAGAAGTAAATAAAAAAAATTATATATAGTTTATAATATAAAAAATGTATATTTCCTTATGCAGTCGCTCTGTAAAAGTTTGGGGTCAATCTGACCCCAAAGGACTAAAACGTCGGTACAATTAAGATGCGCTTAAGGGGTTAGTCTAAAGTTCCAGTAGTCAGTACCAATACCATTAAAATTTTATGGTTCTCAGTACCAATTTCGGTCCCACATGAAAATCTGTTAGAGCTATTTTACTGTTTTATTGAACTAGCCTTTTTTAAAAACATATTAAATATGATGGTATTCATACATATAAATATTTGGAGTTTGTGTGTGTATATACCTCAATTAAATACATTTTAAAAATATCAAAAAATAAATAAATGCTCAAACATCCATTTTGTAACAGACTTGCGTGTTTATTTTAGCTATTCCATCAGTGAAACGACACACTACAGCCTGTAAAACTATGAAATAAATATCTGTAAATAATGGTAACCTAAATAATGTTATTTTAAAAAACATTCGTTTTTTATTTCCACACAAAGATGCGTCATTTAGCCGCTCTGCGCTTGAGAGGGATGAGGGACACGAGCAGGAAAGCGACCATTCCTCTTTAATAATATCTTCATGTTATCTCCTGATGTTACACTGACACTTGTTGTAAAAGGTCTGAAGAGCGAGTTTTATCTTCACACATTCATGTTTGATTTTGTGCTGCCAGAGAAACAAAACTAAAAATCACCAGCGTTTTGTGAAACGTGCTATACAAATAAACTTGACGCGCAAACTGTGTTAAATAGAAATTGACGTGCAAGCAGAAAGGTTTCTGTCCTATGGTGTTTTTTCTACTTTACCACAGTAAAGAATGCGAATATAATAGGCCTAAAAGCAAACGAAAGGAAGAAACGTTTATAATCCCCTGCGTGAGTAAAGGTAAAGATTTGGGAAAAGAAACACAGATTCCATGTTCAGTGGAATAACTAATGGAATATTGTTAAATTCTCTGATAATCAGGTGACCAGAACGCGATTCGCAAAACATGGACTCATGTACCTCTCTCATTCGGCATGAACCAAAATGTTTCCATGGCTGCGATGTCACATTTAATTGCTAACCTATTATTTCTTCTGTATACAAAGCTTTGTGCTTCACTCGTGTCATGAATATGACAAATACTGCCACAGCCTTATCAGTGAGTACCGAATATACCCGGATTCTCGGTACTCCCGGTACTGCAGAAATGCGGGTATCTTCACATTTTCAAAATTTCAGTACCGACTTGGTACCGAAGTACCGGTACTTTTGACAACACTAGCTATAGTCATCAAACTTGGTACACATATTGTTCTCATCAAGCTGGAAAACATTCTAATTTACACTCATTAGCTCCGGCCAACAGGAAGTCAGATATTTTGGTTTGAATGTGGATTTTTTTTAATAACCAGGCTCTGAGTTTTTAAGTATTCATCGTAGGAGATTAATGCAATCGCCACCAAACTCTGTCAACATGAAACAAATAAAAGATGCTAAATTTTAAACACTAAAGATGCTAAATTGCAAACGATTATAGGATATCTTGATCAGTGCTGCCATAGCGTGGGATTGAAGTAATGACAAAAAAAGGGAAAAAGGAAGTGTCTCATATTGTGTAAAATCATTGTTTGATTTAAATTATATTAAGATTGTATGTTGTCCGCCATGCACAGGTTTCCTTAAGCCACTGGGGTGGCGGTGGAGCCAGGGCTTGGGCCCGTCATCGCTGCTTGCAGCTATATTTTGCCCTTGTTTCTCCCTTGACAAAAAATCCTAAAGGATTCATACAATCTCTAGGGCACGTCTTACATATGGGATGTGCTAAACTTTACAGTCATATTACAGTGTGACTACATTGTTATTACCGTGTCACTGTCTTTGAATTATTTTATTACAATCTTATTAATTATTAATTAATTACTATTAATATTATACTAAGTATTTATTAACACTAGTTAATTAATGTTTACCTTTTTATTTAAAGAGGAAATTTACAATTATAAATAGCATTAAAATGCGGAATGAATAATACCCCTATAATAAATACAATACATATCCTAATTGATGACAGACAAGAGGTGTAAATTTCAAACCATGCAAACATTTTTAATAAAACACCAAATCACACAAACAATTAAAGATTAATTAAAACAAAACATTCTTAATATTGAACAAACGGTGAAGAAAAATAACACTGAAGTAATGGGATTTACCGAAATAATACTGAAAAAATATCAGAAAACACAGAAGCCCAACTAGAACAGGTGTTCAGCAGTGTATTGGCAATGTAGTCCATAAATTGGGCCACATTTTGAATGTAGAGGTAGAGTCGGCTCTTTCATCTGTGCTTTGTGGAGAGATGAGATCAACCTGCACACAGAAATCAACAGGAGCGGTTAGGAAGCCTGATGGGAAAGTGGTCTACTCTGGTCTAAGTGCAACCTGTGCTGTCTGATCACGAGGACCTGGGTTCGAGCCCCATGTGCGACAGTACACAAACACTATTGACACTAGCTGAGTAGGGTGGGCATCCAAAGCAATGTCCCTCCAGCAACTTGTTCAGGTGGGGTTGAATATGGACACTCACTATTAATGGTTAAACAAACATGAAGAACAGAACTTGCACATTTCGTTAAGAAAGATGAGAATAAAAAGGTTTGTCTTCCCCACAAACATAAATGCGATACATTGGTTTTACAATAAATTTAAAATTAATTTTCATTTAAGTGCAAGCTCTTCTGGAAAGGGGGCGGGAGCAGCAGCTCATTTGCATTTAAAGGGACACACACAAAAACGGCGTGTTTTTGCTCACACCCAAATAGGGGCAAATTTAACAATCTATAATAAATTATCTGTTGGGTATTTTGAGCTGAAACTTCACAGACACATTCTGGAGACACCAGAGACTTATATTACATCTTGTGAAAGAGGCATTATAGGTCCCCTTTATTAATAATAATAATAATAAAAGCTATTTTGGGCATGCCATGGACATAACACCTAAAAATAAGAGTCTTTACAGTTTTGTAAAAGTTATTCTTGTTAGATTACATTTGTAATAGTTGTGAAAATTGTTCTTGAATGCATTCACTAAACAAACTAATCAATTAAACTGGATTACTTGTTTTAATTTTTGTTTGATATTAATTTTAGGATAATTGAGCTTTATAGTTTTGGACAAAATTAAGAATGCTTACCAGACTAAACTAAATGGCATTAAACTAACCTTATGTAATAAAATTATAAATAATAAATAATGTTAATTAAATGCAACATAACCCAGTTATGTGGAACCTGTTGACATAAAAAAGTAAAGTAAATTGGAAAGGGCTTCCTGATACCAGCAGTCAGTGTTGGGAAAGTTACTTTTAGAAGTAATTCATTACAACATTGCGTTACTCCCTAAAAAAGTAACTAATTACGTTACTTAGTTACTTTTTATGAAAAGTAATGCATTACATTAAAATGACTTTAACTTTAATTTGAATATAACTAAGTAAGTCACTGTAAAAATTACTGCAAATTTTACTAGGGGAGTGAGGCTGTAATTTTAAGTAAGTCACTGTAGTTACACTTATAATTACTTGAAAATATACTTGGGTGAGCAGGTGTAATTCTAAGTAATTCACTGTAATTGCATGTGCAATTACTCGAATATATACTAGGGGTATATTTTATGAAAAGTAATGCGTTACATTACTTTTGCGTTACTTTTTCTCATCTGGGCTGGGCTTGCTTGTTTTTTAATAACAAAAAAAAAAAAAAGTTATATTTTTGTCAAATGTTAAGACTCTTTCACACCAAAAGTGAAATTAATATTCTCAGGCTGAAGGAAATGCATATTTGCTCCTGTACAGTAGAGGGCGCAGCTCAAACAAACCTTTCATCTGATTAAAGAAGAATAGATACATTTCTAAATCTAATCTAAAGTCATTTGTGATAATTAGTATGGTTGAATTGGATCATTGAAGGTCAGCAGCAAAAACATTGATTAATAAAGTGAGATTAAATACATAAAGCCCTGGTCTAGAACTACAATAACATCATGTTCACACAGCGACACACACCTCTGACCTTTATTTCTCTCAACATGAGGACAGCAGAGCCAATACATGAGGAAAAGTAACTTGTGTCACTTATTTGAAAAACTAACTTAGATATTTTGTTGTAAATTGAAAAAGTAATGCGTTACTTTATTAGTTACTTGAAAAAGTAATCTGATTACGTAACTTAAGTTACTTGCAATGAGTTACCCCAACACCGCCAGCGGTATTCTTCAAGAACTCTCTGCATTTGACAAAACACCAAGTTGAAACAGCCGAAGCATCATACTCACTCAGAGGCACAGCGAGAGGTGTGATTTCCTCCCCCGGAGGACAGAGGGCTCCTCGTACGGTTCGCTCAGGGGTCTTGCAGGGGCACAAGTTTCGTCCCTCTCTTCCTCCGGCCCGGGAGACAAGAAGAGTCTTTGGGTTTCCTGCTTAATTCTCGTCGAACCCACGGCAGCTGACCGCCTCTTCAGCCGGAGGTACCGGCAGGTGACTTTATGCAGGGCTTCTGTCAGCGTGTCCAGCTGGAGATTCAGGTCAGAAATCTGTGATTTCAGCTGATCTGTCTGGCTCTTACACGCAGCACTGACACACTGCTCCTCTTCACTTTCCTCTTCGTCCAAAGACATCGAAGTGTCTTCCGACTTGGGTTCTTCCTCCAAATCGAGACTGGAGACCATGGGTACCTCAGGGTTAGATGCCCTCAGTGCACTCAGCTGCGATAAGACCTTTTTACGCTTGCAGCTCAACACCGCATCCATCCTGGCCGTCATGGAAAGGTCGCTGTGGGTTTGAATGTGCCGATCCAAACGACTAGTTAGTTTCCCGCAGCCTGGCACGGGACAGCGGCGCTCACACACATTCACACGTCCAGACTCCAGTGAAAGCAAAAGCTTTCTTTCCTCCTTATTTTTGACGTGGTGTGTCACCACCAGGTGCTGGCTAGGCCTGGCATACATGCGGAGGCAAAGAGGACATGATCCCACTGGCATCTCTGCAGGAAACACTGGAAGGTTCTCCGTTGGGATCAGGAACAAGAGAGTTGTGTTATGTCAAACTCTGTGAACACAGGAATGATCACATGAGTTCCCTCCCACTGGAGGCTTCATTTGAATGTAACTTTAAGTAAGTCACTGTAAAAATTACTGCAAATTTTACTAGGGGAGTGAGGCTGTAATTTTAAGTAAGTCACTGTAGTTACACTTATAATTACTTGAAAATATACCAGGGGTGTGCAGGTGTAATTCTAAGTAATTCACTGTAATTGCATGTGCTGTTACTCGAAAATATACTAGGGGTGTGCAGGTGTAATTTTAAGTAAGTGAAGAATTACTTGCAAATGGAGTATAATTTAAAGTAAGTCACTGTGCAATGCATGCTCAATTACTGATATATATATATATACTCTACCAGTCAAAAGTTTGGAAACATTACTATTTTTTATGTTTTTGAACGAAGTCTCTTATGCTCATTAAGGCTGCATTTATTTCATAATAAATACAGAAAAAACTATAATATTGTGAAATATTATTACAATTTAAAATTATGGTTTTCTATTTTAATATACTTTAAAATATAATTTATTCCTGTGATCAAAGCTGAATTTTCAGCATCATTACTCCAGTCTCCAGTGTCACATGATCCTTCAGAAATCATTCTAATATGATGATTTATGATCAATGTTGGAAACAGTTGTGCTGCTTCATATTTTTTTGGAAACTGTGATACTTTTTTTCAGGATTCTTTGATGAATAAATAGTCAAAAAGAACAGCATTTATTCAAAATATAAATATTTTCTAACAATATAATTCTTTACTATCACTATTTATCAATTTAACACATCCGTGCTGAATAAAAGTATTAATTTCTTTCAAAAAAAAAAAACTTTTGAACGGTAGTGTATATTGTTTCAAAAGATTTCCATTTTAAATAAATGCTGATATTTTTTAACTTTTTATTCATCAAAGAATCCTGAAAAAGTATCACAGGTTATAAAACAATATTAAGCAGCACAACTGTTTCCAACATTGATAATAAATCATCATATCAGAATGATTTCTGAAGGATCATGTGACACTGAAGACTGGAGTAATGATGCTGAAAATTCAGCTTTGATCACTGGATATAAATTATATTTTAAATTATATTCATAACAGCTGTTTTAAATTGTAATAATATTTCAAAATATTATTGTTTTTGCTGTACAACAATGCATATGGATGCTTTTTTAAATTTTAAATTCAACACTAAATAACCTGTTATGAATCCTGACGCTCTAAAGATTGTTTTATTGTATAAATCGCCTTCATCACTATCTCCAGGCTTGATTTCATGACATTTCCCGATAACTACCTGTGTTTCTGCTTTACTGGTGTTTAATGTGAACTCATGAGGAACATGATCACACTCGCATTTACACTCAGGCGTATGTCGGGCAGCAATCAGGGGTCCTGTCATTCCGACAACGTGTCTTGGCGTCATCAGCAGGAGACATCAGCTCAGACACATGGTCCTGTGAGGAAATATTGATGTAATTGAGTCGGTTATCGCTGCTGATCCTCCACCTCAGTGAGTATTGAGTGTGTGTGTGTTTATACTGTCAGTCTGAGCCAGAGATCAGATGTGATATTGATGACAGCTGATCACAGATCTGTGTTGATGACAGCTGCTCTGTTCTCTCTGTGGTTGCAGTCATGGAGTACATGCAGGAGCCGCCATCGAGCAGCCACGGAAACATGTGAGTGTTGAACAGTGTTGTGATGCTGACTCCATATAGTGGTGCTGTTTGTGGAGATGTGTGTCATTTCTCCTCAGTCTCTGCTGCACATGCGGTGCTCCCATCCCTCCAAACCCCGCCAACATGTGTGTGTCCTGCCTGAGGACTCGAGTGGACATCTCTGAAGGGATCCCCAAACAGGTCTCACTCCACTTCTGCAGGCAGTGTGAACGGTACGCCTCGCAATCTGTGGCCCTCTCGAGGAGCTCAGCTGAGAAACACACTCACAACTGATGAATGGGACATTAGATTAGGCAGAATTTACACGTTTGAGTGAGCTGTTCCTTTACATCATTAAAAGCAGGTGAAAGAATAGTACAATACACTTAAACGATTAGTGCACTTTTAAATACACTTTTCCTGATAATGTACTCTCCTCCATGTCATCCAAGATGTTCATGTCTTTCTTTCGTCAGTCGAAAAGAAATGAAGGTTTTTAAGGAAAACATTCCTGGATTATTCTCCTTATAGTGGACTTCAATGGACTCCAAACGGTTGAAGGTCAAAATGACAGTTTCAGTGCAGCTTCAAAGAGCTTTAAACGATCCCAGACGAGGAATAAGAGTCTTATCTAGAGAAACCATCGGACATTTATGAAAAAAATACAACCGTTTATGCTTTATAAACACAAAATATCGCCTTGAACGTACTTTCCGCTTCCGCATTCTTCATAACGCTTACGCTGAATGTCCTACGCTTTCCTATTCTACTTACGGAAAAAAACGAAACTGCCGCCACGTTCGTTCTGTAAGTAGAATAGGGAAGGCGTAGGACATTCAGCGTAAGCGTTATGAAGAATGCGGAAGCGGAAAGTACGTTCAAGGCGATATTTTGTGTTTATAAATCATAAACGGTTGTATTTTTTTCATAAATGTCCGATGGTTTCTCTAGATAAGACTTTTATTCCTCGTCTGGGATCATGTAGAGCTCTTTGAAGCTGCACTGAAACTGACATTTGGACCTTCAACCCGTTGAACCCCAGTGAAGTCCACTATAAGGAGAAAAATCCTGGAATGTTTTCCTTCATTTCTTTTCCACTGAAGAAAGAAAGACATGAACATCTTGGATGACATGGAGGAGAGTAAATTATCAGGAAAAGTGGACTAATCCTTTAATGTTTCTGTAATACTGTCACGTGAGAGTGGCCAAACAGCATAGATCAGTCACAGAATCATATTGAGCATGTGTCGCCCCGCCCCATTGTTTGGATGCTCAAATAAGCTCCTCTGATTGGCCAAAAGTCTCTGATCTCAGAACGGTGAACAGCCTCTACAGGTGCACAATCCATATTTCACATGGAAACATGGCGGGTCATTCTGTCTCAACTCAAGCAGAGCTCCCCGGCTCAAATTGTTGATTTTGTTCATATTTTTTTTTCTGTAGAAAGACAAACATAAATAGTGATGAAAGCCGAAGTATTAAATGTCACAGATGTATATTTACTGAGTTATCCACTATTTTTTAGAGGAGGATCAAAATGACAATTTTCACCTGTGATTTGGAGCCAAATTAGAGGAGTGTAAAAATGACTTTAGAAAGATGGAGCATCATTATCTTATTTTTACACAGAGATTGAAATTAAAGTTTTTACTTGGTAGCACTGGTGGACCCAACTTCAAAAAGTCAGGAGCACCAGCAAAATTTTAGGAGCACCAAAACTAAAAAGCCTTGTCATTCACTTGTCTGAGTAAAAAAGTTGCTTGTCTGAAAAAAATAGGATTTTTGTGTCGTAATAAATATAATTTATTCTGAATCAATATTCTTCTCAGTGTTCACTCAGCTTTGACATTTAAATTTGCATATTTGAGATATTTACCCCAGGGCTTTTTTTTTTTTTTTACCTTTTATAAAGGACTTTTCCTCCTAATCTTATTAAATGTACGATTCTTCATTCATTTTAAATTCTTAAATCTGATCAATCAATGCAATTAGAATAAGACACTATATGGCTGTTACCAGTCAAATTAAACTGAGATTGATTTAATTTTTTTTGTAAATATACAAATAAGAAATGTTGGAAAGAATGATACTTTTAAACATGAAAAACCACCAGTGGGTGGCGGCAGCTGACCGAGTAATTGAGTCATTCGTTCAAACGATTCATTCAAACGGACGATTCATTCAAGAATGAGGCAGTTGTTTATGAACGTGTCATTGAATCTTTGAATCAACCGATTTGTTCAAAACACTGAATCATTCAGACTATTGAAAACAGGACCGAGTGTTTCTGTGAGATGCGCGGTGGTTCTGCTGTGTAACTATTATACTCAAACAGAACAAAAATAGTCACTATTGCGTCTAAAATGTGAGTGATTTAATTTTAACTTTTTTCAGTTTATTGAACTGTTACATTTTCAGTAGTGATGGTTTTATTCAGGATATTCAAGAAAACTGTACTCTTGGTCGTGTAATGTTGCTTAACTGTATCATATGTTATAAATATAAAAACTCAAGTGTTAATGTCGAGCCGTGTGTAATTTTTATTTTTTTTAATCTTCTCTCTTCAGCTCTGTATATTTTGCGCGCTAGCTCCGTCACGTGACAACGAAGCGCAGTGAAAGAGTGATTGAACGCTAAAATTAACCAACCTAAAATCTGCTTAAAACTTAAGAACATAAAGATGAAGTTTAATTGGTTATGTGAACGGTGGACCGGTTACCGCATCAGCTCACAGCAGACACATACTGTGCTGTAATACAGCGAACGTTTTGTAGAGAAATGAAAACAGGTCACTCCTCAACTATTATGTGCACTCGCAGTCTCACACAAATGCTCCCAAATAGATTTTGAGGTCACACACATTAAATTTAGGAAGCATATGCGACTAAAATGGTCACAATTTCGAGACTTGATCACACAGAGATTGGTTGATCTATTAGTGAAATCTGTTGACTTTATCAATCTTTGTTTCATTATATGCCAACAGAGACAGTTAAAAAAAAAAGCACTTATTGTGTTTTTTCCTCAAGTTGTCATGCCTGTGACTCAAGAAGTATTAAAGATATCTTAATATCCTTTTAGATTCTGGTTCTTAACAAACTTTTCTTTTGGTATCTTCATTTTTTCGATGGTTCAGTCCCAGAGATATGGAGATCTTAATGTGGCTCTATGAGTAAAATGGTCAATTGTACACATTTTCAGTGGTCAAAAACCAAATGTGGGTCACTTTACATACAGCTGATACTTTTTTCTTTTTAAAGAGGAATATCTGAAGAACAAATAATGTTGAAACTACAAATGTATCTCGTGTTTTTCTATCAACACAATTGCATAAACACTCCTGTCTGAGTGCCATAAATTCTCCTTTTTCCAAAGTTTGCATGTCTGTAACTCTAAAAGTATTCAAGATATCTTAATATCCTTCTAGATTCTCATTCTCAATAAACTTTCCTTTAGAAATCTTCATTTTCAAGACCCTATATAGTTCAGTCCCATAGATATGAGGATCTCAAAGCAGCTCCATGTGCAAATTTTTGAATTTTACACATTTTCAGTGATTGAAAAGCAAATGAGAAGATACTTATCACATTTAAAGAGGAATGTCTGAAGAATAAATAATGTTGAAACTAGAAGTGTATCTTGATTCCCTCTATGAGTAAATGGGTAGAATTTACCAGTTTACTAACGGAGCCACATTAAGATCTCCATATCTCTGGGATTGAACCATCGAGGGCCTTTAAAATGAAGAAACCAAAAGGAAAGTTTGTTAAGAACCAGAATCTAAAAGGATATTAAGATATCTTTAATACTTCTTGAGTTACAGACATGCAAACTTGAGGAAAAAACACAAGAAGTGCTTTTTTCCCATGTTTGAACTGTCTCTGTTGGCATATAATGAAACAAAGATTGATAAAGTCAACAGATTTCACTAATAGATCTACCAATCTCTGTGTGAAAATAAAATAATGATGCTGCCATCTTTATAAAGTCATTTTACACTCCTCTACAACATAGTGCATTACTCAGTAAATATACATCTGTGATGTTTAATATGTTGGCTTTCATCACTATTTATGTTTGTCTTTCAACAGAAAAAATATTAACAAAATCAAAAATTTGAGCCGGGTAAGTTTCCAAAATTTGGTTGAGTTGAAACAGAATGACCCTGGTGCAAAAGTGGATCATGCAGAACTTGTCAATTGTTCACAAAAAAACGTTTGAGACTCATAGCGGCAGATTGAAGCGTTGTTCCTCAATCTTTTTTGGAACTGATTATGGATTGAGAAAATGACACTGAAGCCCTGAGCGCTGATTGTCTGACTGTGAGATCATGTCTGGACGAGGTTTTCTTGTGTTCGGCAGGTACCTGCAGCCTCCGGGCACGTGGGTTCAGTGCGCTCTGGAGTCCAGGGAGCTTCTGGCTCTGTGCCTCAAGAAACTGAAGGCTTCCATGACAAAGGTTGGTAACTTTACACAGTCATCAGATCAGGTACAGCTGCAGGTGACGCTGAGTTCACACTGCGTTTCATTCGTTTCCATGCAGGTGAGGCTCATCGATGCTGGCTTCTTATGGACAGAACCCCACTCTAAAAGAATCAAGATGAAGCTGACCATCCAGAAAGAGGTACTGTAGGAGTCTGCGGTGAATCCAGGTCTCTAGTCAGAGCTGTGTTTCACTGAGACCCGTGTGCCCGCAGGTCCTGAACGGAGCCATCCTGCAGCAGGTGTTCGTGGTGGAGTTCGTCATTCAGGCTCAGATGTGCGACGACTGCCATCGAGTGGAAGCCAAAGACTTCTGGAAAGCAGTGGTGCAAGTCAGGCAGAAGGTGAGCGAAGTTTCCATCAGTTCTCAAACCGATGGGACCAGATTGTTTGAACCCGTTATGCCATTCCAGAATGACACACTAGTTTTTAATACTAGGAGAAGATCCACTAACATGTTCTTTCTGTCAAAACTCTTTATCATTGAAGCATGTTCTATTAGATCGTGCTGGTTTTGATTTATTTTGAATAAAGCCTAAATAATTATTAACTTTGATTTGCTGTCGTAAAATGTACATTGGTGTGATGCGCACACGGAACCAGTTTGGTGCCTCCGACCGGTGCAAAATTGCCATAACGCCGGTGTGGACAGCGGAGCACTGGGACCTTAAGACAGAAGGCTGCGTCAGTGTTGCCAACTTAGAGACTTTTCAAAACCACACACCAACATGACACCTTCATAATCATTACGCGTGTCATGAATATGAAGGAGGTTTTATGCACGTTTATGACAACTGTCATTAAATGTCATTTGCTCAATTATGTCATTTTTAATGCATTGTCATGACAACTTGACATTATTTAGCTTTATAAGTTAACATTACATTAAACTGTCATGTGGTTGGTTTTGACATTGGCTGTCATGAGGCCATTATAAGTGAATTAAGAATATTTTTCTGACCACTTTTTTTCAGTGGTACAAATTGAACTTGTCATTAAGTGTTAAAACTCTGTCAAATAATTTTATAACAGCGTCATGAATAGTTTATTTAATAATGTTTTTAAAAATTTTTTTAATATATATATATATATANAAGTTTCCTCCAACAGAAGGTCAGATAATAGACAATTCCAAATTTCTTAAAAAAGATGACACTGTTATAAAATAATGGTAACACTTTTTTTTTTGTGGTCTTTTAACTAGTTGCTTATTACTATTAGCATGCATATTACTAGAATATTGGCTCTTTATTAGTAATTATAAAGCACATATGAATGCCTTCATGACCTTATTCTAGATTCCTAATCCGACCCAATACCTAAACTTAACAATTAACTATTAATAAGCAGTAAATTAGGAGTTTATTGAGGGAAAAGTCATAGTTAATAGTTTATATGTGTTCCCTATACTGAAGTGTTACCAAAATAATGTAATGTAATGTTTATGACCGGTTATGATGCATTGGTTTATGTCAAGTTGTCATAACAAAGACATCTCAAACAATGTCATCTTTGCATTAAAAATGACATAATTGAGTGAATGACATATGACAGTTGTCATAAACGTGCGTAAAACCTCCTTCATATTCATGAAGTGTCATGTCAATCTTTTTTTTAATACTTATTTTTTATTAGTTTTTTGTTGTTGTTGAAAACAGAAGAACACAAAGGAAAAAAAAAAAAAAGGGGGGTATTACAAAGGTTGCATACATTACATATAAACCTTAAGGAACATCAAAAAGTTGTCATAGATTACATATAAACCTTTTAGTCATTTCACCAGAACCTTATATCCGTAAACATTTATATACACACTCTACATATACAATCATCTAAACCACAGAGGGATATGTTAACCATTTCCTCCATTTGCTCTCAAAGATTTGCATTTGCAGCCGAAGTTTATATGTGATCTTTTCCATTTCCCTAACCTCTGTTACGATTTGAAGCCAGTCTTCTCTCGTAGGTGGGTCTACTTTGTACCATTTCCGGGTTATTGCCTTTTTACTTGTTGCCAGTAAAATCTTAAATAAATATTTGTCGTCATGTCCAACCTCATCTGGAATATCTCCCAAATATAAAACAGAAAATGAGTTTGGTATATGTAGAGTGAAAACACTATTAATAGTAGAGCATACAGCTTCCCAAAAACCAGCTCCTCCAGCATGGGTGAGAGGTTCTTGTTTGTAATTCCTTAAGTCTTGGTGTGATAAAAAAACGTTTTTCCAACAAAACTCACGCCATATTCTTGAGTTTGTTGAGGTATGTGGAATAGTGCATATTTTCTTCCATTGATCAGGTAATAAGGTAATGCCAACCTCTTTTTCCCATTTTAATCTTATATATTCTATTGAATGATTCCTTGAATTACTTATCGCTTTATATCATTTGGATACAGTCTTACTTGTTCCTTTCTTATATGCCTGTATGATAACCTGCACAATCTGATTAATCTCAGCATTGTCCTTTACCTCTTTCAAATAATACTGACAAACCTGTAAATATCTAAATAGGTCTTGATTTATCAGACCAAACCTGTCTTTTAAAGTTTGAAAACTCTCCATATTACCATTGTTTATAATTGTACAGAGTGCAGAAATTCCTAAATAAATCCATTGCGTAAACCTATGATCCATTGACCCTGGTTTAAAATCTGGTGTCATGTCAATCTTATGCACGCCCCTTCAAGTAAAGTGTTACCCTTTCTGACAGTGTCATTTATATTTATCTTCTGTTTATTATTTAAACCATCTTCATTATTGTTTATCTTGTTTTTCCCCTTCAGACTGTCCACAAGAAGACGTTCTACTACCTGGAGCAGCTGATTTTGAAGCACAAGCTGCATCAGAACACAGTGCGCATCAAAGAGATTCATGGTGTGTTTCCCATCATCCTCAGTGCTGCGTGAAGAGTTACTCATGCTCTGCCCATCTGTACTTAACCCTTCTTCATCTTTCTTGTGTGTGTTTTCAGAGGGCATTGATTTCTACTACGGCTCTAAGCAGCATGCGCAGAAGATGGTGGACTTCCTGCAGTGCACCGTTCCCTGCAGGTCTGAGTCCAACACAATTCACAGTCATACTATATATTCTACAGTTCTTATAATCAGGGCTGATTTTGTTTGTGCACCTGTACAGTTTTCTGTTCATGAGCATTTGAATCTAAACACGCCTTTTCAATTTAGTGATTTAAATGCACAGAAGATTTTAAGCACACTTAAATTCCAAACGAGCGGTTCACTTGACAGAATCTAGGATTCAGAGTGTTAGAATTGAAGTGAAGCATTATGGGAGTTGAGAGAGCTGATGGCTTGTAATCAAACTCTTCTTGTGAGGTTATTTTGATCTGTTGTTCTGATCTTGTTTCTGAAGGTCGAAGGCGTCTCAGCGGCTGATCTCTCATGATGTTCACTCCAACACCTACAACTACAAAAGCACCTTCTCGGTGGAGATCGTTCCTGTGTGTAAGGTGAGATCCAGACATGGACAGCGTGAATGTCAGGAGAACTCGCTCTGTTCACTGTGGGTTAGAGAGTCCGCAGGGATGTGAACTTGTTCTCTAAATGACACTGTACACAAACATATTGCACATCATTCTTATATTTTGTCAGTTCCCAATTATACACCATCCATAATTTAACCGTGCATAAATATCTGTGAATATTTTGAGTAACTTCATGGGTTTCTCTCAGTCCATATCGCTATTTAAGAATTTTTCTCTGCTCTTTTTAGGAAAATGTGCATACAGTAATTTTAAGATACAGACCTTAATTCCATTTGAATAACAAAGAAAGACTAAACTAAGAAAACAGCATCTCACTCTCACTGTCACAAGACTGTCTGAACCAAATGAACTCAATCCCAGTTATCAGAATAGCTTTGAGAAAGAGCTTTAAGTCACTCCATCCATGTGAAGGTGCTGGACCTGCGAGGCTTTCAGTGATTCTTGCCGTAGTTTTGGGTCAGAGAGACACTGAATGATTTTGAACAAACCTGGAAACAAACCTTGTCTCTTCACCCTCTCACTGTGAGCGCGTGTCTTGCAGGACAACGTGGTTTGTCTGTCTCCACGGCTCGCCCAGAGTCTGGGTAACATGGGTCAGGTGTGCGTCTGCGTCCGGGTCACCAGCTCCATACACCTGATAGACCCCAACACCCTGCAGGGTGAGTTACTGCCCAACTATAATGACAGGAAGACAGGAATTATACTTTTCTGTCAAGCATAATGGCCAGTTCTTTGACTGTAGAGGATGGAGTAACAGAGACGCTGTATTTGTTGGTGCGTGTGTTGGCTTCCAGTTGCTGAGGTGGATGGAAACACATTCTGGCGTCACCCGTTCAACAGCCTGTGCAGCCCGCGTCAGCTAGAGGAGTTCATCATCATGGACATCGACATTATCAGAGGCCAGAGGTTAGGAGCGGGCGCTGGTCTCACGTCCAATAAGGTAAGCTTGTGTAGATATCAGAGTGAAAAGCTGCTGCACACACCTGTCCAGAGCTTTCCTGCAGCATCTGTGGCCCATTCTCTGTTATTGCAAGTTATCGATTCAGCTCAGTGAACTAAAAGTTTTTCACATAAAAACGACTATGATTTAGGGACTTGGGTTAGTGAATGGACTTAAAAATGCATGAAGATGCAGTGATGTGTGTGTTTGCAGCACACGCTGGCTGAGGTTTGGGTTCAGAAGACGTCAGAGATGGACTCCAGTCATCAGTATCACTGCAGGACGTTCCTGGGTCACCTGCTGAACATCGGAGACCTGGTGATGGGGTCAGTTTACATGCTTCTCTTCACTGAACTGATACAGAAAACATCCAAATGCATTGATTGTAACATGTATTTGTTTCTGTACCTCAGCTTTGATTTCGCCAATGCCAATATCAATGATGAGTCCCTCAATAAAATGAACCCTCACCATGTTCCTGATGTGGTAAGATCTTCTTCATCACTCTTCATCACATGCACATGTGCTCTGCATGGCCAGTACAAATACAGCAGCCTAAAACATTCTGACTGTCATTGGATTAGATTAGATGATATCTAACATTAGACACTAAAAAAATTAATACTTTAAATTGATCAAAAGTGACAGTAAAGATATTTAAAATGATTTATATTTCAAATAAATGCTGTTGTTTTTAACTTTCTATTTATCAAAAAATCCTGGAAAATAAAATTCCACAATAATCTAAAGCGGCACAAACGTTTTCAACACTGATAATAATCATAAATGTTTCTTGAGCAGCAAATCATCATATTAGAATGATTTCTGAAGGATCATGTGACACTGAAGACTGGAGTAATGATGCTGAAAATTCAGCTTTGATCACAGGAATAAATTACACTTTACTATATATTCACATATTTTACATTAATAATATTTCACAATTTTTACTATTTTTCAATATGTACTATATGATCAAATAAATGCAGCCTTGGTGAGCACTGTATGTGCTGAAAAATATACAAAAAACATCATCCTTGATATTTGAACATATGCTGATGCTTAAGATAAGGGACAAAACATGTTTTAGAAGTTAGTTTTTATTTAATAATTATTTTTAAAATGATATATTTGTAGACAAAGGTCTCAACTAATGAACCATGTTAGGGAACGGGTTTTTCTGATATTTTTTTATTTATTATTTATATAAAAATTTACATTTATTCACTTCAGAACTTAAATTGTGTCAAATTCCTTAATTCTCTAACCTTTTAACCTTTTAATATTGAACATATATAACCAATGTTCTTAGGTACATAAGACATTATATCATGTAGTTCAGTTGATCTTTTAATATTTTAACACAAATTGAAAAAAATACATTTCTTTCATAATTAACAAAAACCTTCACCTGACGGAGTTGACACATACTGACAAATACTGATGGTGTTGACACAGGTCCAGCTGGGGCCAAATATACAGTATATGTAAATAAACAACATCAGACATAAAACCTGACGGAGTTGACAAAACGGATATTTTTCCACCTTAACCACAGTTGTACAGTGGAGCAATTTTGTTTCCTCCTTCGGTTGTAGCTGCCTTAATAAACATCAAAAATGGCAAGATTTATCCCACAACTATTTACAGAAACTATTACACCGGGATGATAGAGTTGACTTCAACACTGTTTGTATAAAATATATAAAAACTATATAACTATATAATAAGTTGACGCAAAGTGAGGACACAACTTTGATAGGCATTTTTTATGGAAAATATAATTCAAGACTTACTTTTTGTATTGTTTGATATATTACAATTTAAATGTATATTTTTGAATTTGTTGCATTTTTAAACACTTTTAGCAATTTTACATTGTGACCTCATGCTGAGGACAGGTTAAATTACATGTTTTCCAAGTATAGAGCATGCATTTAAAATAATACTAACAAAATGATTTAAAAATGAATGTCCTGAGTATCCAGATTTCCTTTTGATGTAACATTTTAAGTATTTTTATTTTGATTAATTTATTTTTGGAGAGGGCTTATATGTGTAGGACATGTTTTGTCCCTTATCTCAAGAATCAGTATATGTTAGGGCAGAATTTTTCAATAATTTTATAACTCTTTTACCCAAAGCAAGTGACATTGTATTGAAGATCTACATCAACTCTTGTATTTCTTGAGCATGATGTTGCTAGCAGGAGTGTGTTAACCGTGAGCTGCTGGTGTTCAGGTGCTGATCAAGAAGAGTTACGACCGCATGAGGAGAGCGAGGAACAGAGTGTGGAAGCTGAGGGAGCTGGAGCGCGAGAGAGACGCTGCCGACACCGACGACGAGAGGTCAGTGACGCCGCACATCTGCCCCCAAAACACATATAATGAAGCTTTAATAAATCATGCTTATCATCTACAAAAGTGTACAACAAACACTTTTGCAGTGAGGTGAATGCCTTGTTATATGAGGTATAACAAACAACTTCAAATATAATTCTGTGTCAGAATAGAAATCAATCATTATTCTTCCTGAATCAGCTTTTGTTGCCTGTTTGATGATGATGATGATTGTTTCTCATAGACAATACAATGAGTTCCTGGAGGACCTGGAGGAAGATGAGCTTCTGAGGAAGAACGTCAACATCTTCAGAGGTGATGAAACGCACCAGCCCTGACCGTACATCTCTTGAATTAATATTCTCACTGTACTCTTATCAGAATCATGTTCCCTGTACAGATGCCTCAAAGATCCCTGTGGAAAGTGACACGGATGATGAAGGCGCTCCCAGGATCTCTCTGGCCGAGATGTTGGAGGATCTGAGCCTGAATGACGCCACCGGTGGAGAGGGGGCCGATATGATGACTGATTCATGAACTAGCATCAGGTGTCTGATGATTGTAAAGGATGAAAGTAGCCACACATACAGGATGAATTCTCATGGTCTTTACTCTCTTCAAGAGAATTGTATTTCCTAATAAGCTGATGCAGTTCCACAGAGAGAATAAAATATTTGAACCCAGCTGCTGTCTATGTATGACAGGTGGTTGAACAAAAACGAAAATGCTGTCATTTACTTCGTCATTCAAAACCTAATGACTTCTTTTATGCTGTGAGAGAAAATTATGTTGAATTCACCCTGTGAATATATTCATTAAAGTGGCATTACAAAGTGACTGACTTAAACACACAAGATTGTCAAGATAAAACAAATGCTTGCAATATGATGACCGTTTTCAAGTGTTATAATGGGTTTTCATGATAACACAATATTAAGGGAATTGCACAGTAGTGGCAATTTTATTTATATGTTGTTACGTTATTCACTTTTCAATAGTCAGTACAAAAGTATATCTTTCCCATTAGTAAAACAAGACAAAGCCCAGCTTGAAAATGAAGGTTTTTGCTGTTTTCAATCATTATATATATTTTCAGACTCAAGGTGGCATTGTTTATCCAAAAAAACATGGTAAAATCATTGGCGTATAGGTTTTACATACCCAACATCTATATCAAATGAGTGTGTGAAGAGGAATCTGACATGAAATCTAGCAGTTCAACTTGAGTAGGCAAATGCTGTACAAAATTGTGTTTCAGAGTTAAGACTGGGCTTCAAAATACAATCCTCAGGAGCTGTAACATCTTCAGCAAATTCTGTCACAGGTGAAGCCACAGAAATGGTTACTGGAGTCTTCTCCGACCACAGCTGTGTGAGCGTATAAAGCTTTTAACATTTCAACATGTCACAGCTGGGTGAGTCTTTTCTGCTCAGGAGTTGAAATCAGGTAATTTTGGTCAGAAAACTGGTGTACTACAGTATATGGACCTGGACATTTTGTACACAAAGGATAATTGGGAAGAGGCAACAGAGCCAATTCTGATCACCTGGACAAAAAGCACCTGTTTCTATCAAACACTTCATTTTCCTTTGTTCAGAAATGTTCTTTAGCCATTTGACCAGCTAAGAATAGATGTTTTGGCTTTCCTGTAAGCTGACATGTTGGACATCTTTTAATACAATTCCTTTTTTTTTCCTTTCTGAGGCCAATAAAAATTATATGTCTTGTTAACCCCAAAATGACCAGCTACTTCTCCATGTGCAGTGATTATTATTTTGAAGAGGTGTTGGCACAACTACCTGAATACAGGCCTTACCCGAAGGCACTTCACCACCAGGAAGCCACAGATCCTCATCCTCAACAATACAGCCACTTGCTGCACTCAGGCTCCTCAGGGAACAATTTGGCAGAAAAGATTTCCTTCAGAGTAGGATCCTCCCTTTGTGCCACAACCAAATCCTGGTGAGAAACCAGGAACAAACATGTTTTTGTTGACCACAGTCAGTCTTAGATTTCGTATTTTGAGATTTCATCTTAACATCTTATTAGGGGTGGGAATATTTTGAAATACGGGTTTTGATATGAATTTTGATTCGATATATGCATAGATTTGATTCTAAACTTTGAGTTTTATTTTTTTTTATTTAGCTCTAAATGAAACTGGAAAAAAATTAAATGATATTATTCATTTAATTGGTTGAGCAGCCTTATTAACCAGCTCCCAGAGTTATTAACTCAACATCCTGCTCTCCCAAGCAAAGGTACCATCATGCTTTAAATTTGCCACAATTATCCTTGTTCCAGAGACCTTAGCCTGAATGACTGTCACCCTGTAGCACTAATTCAGATTGTCATGAATTGCAATGAGAGGCTGATCATGGACCAAATAAAAAGGAAATTCAATAGCAGCATTGACCCCCATCAGTATGCATACAGTGGGAATCGATCCGCTGCAGATGCCATCTCATATGTTGTACATCTGGCCCTCACTGTAACGTTCAGAGTGAGCAGGCAAAGGCGAGGATCGAAGTGCAAAAGAGAACGTTCAATAAATAAACTAAAACAAGTCCACAATAGGGAAACATAAGGAACTCCAAACACAGGAACATCCAAGCACATGAAACTCCAAACATTGACTGAGCAAGCACAAGAGTAACACAAGGGCTACATATACACAGGGGCAAACAAGCTTAACAAGTTAATGAGGCAACGAAACACAACTGGATAGGCAAATCAAGGGAAAACTACAAAGAACTGTATGTGAGAGTAAGTGGACCAGGAGACAGGGCAGAGCAGGCGGAGCAGGCAGAACGGGCGGAGCAGGCAGAACGGGCGGGTGGCCAGGGCGGAGCAGGTGACCAGGACAGAGTGGGCAGCCAGAGCAGGTGACCAGGGCGAAGTAGGCAGAGCGGGCGTTCAGGGTAGAGCAGGCGACCAAGGCGGAGCAGGCGACTAGGGCGGCCAGGATGGAGCAGGTGACCAGGGCGGGGCGGAGCGGGCGGGTGACCAGGGCGGAGCGGTCAGAACGGGCGAGTGGCCAGGGCAGAGCAGGTGACCAGGGCGAAGCAGGCAGAGTGAGCAGCCAGAGCAGGTGACCAGGGCGAAGTAGGCAGAGCGGGCGTTCAGGGCAGAGCAGGCGACCAAGGCGGAGCAGGCGACTAGGGCGGCCAGGATGGAGCAGGTGACCAGGGCGGGGCGGAGCGGGTGGGTGACCAGGGCGGAGCGGTCAGAACGGGCGAGTGGCCAGGGCAGAGCAGGTGACCAGGGCGAAGCAGGCAGAGTGGGCAGCCAGAGCAGGTGACCAGGGCGAAGTAGGCAGAGCGGGCGTTCAGGGCAGAGCGGGCGGCCAGGATGGAGCAGGTGACCAAGGCAGAGCGGGCGGCCAGGGTGGAGCAGGGGAACAGGGCGGAGCAGGGGAACAGGGCGGAGCAGGGGAACAGGGCGGAGCAGGGGAACAGGGCGGAGCAGGCGAACAGGGTGGAGCAGGTGTTCATGGCAAAGCGGGTGGCCAGGGCAGAGCGGGTGGCCAGGGTAGGGTAGGGTAGGGTAGGGTAGGGTAGGGTAGGGTAGGGTAGGGCAGAGCGGGTGGCCAGGGTAGGGCAGGGNGAGCGGGTGGCCAGGATGGAGCAGGTGACCAGGGTGGAGCAGGCAGAGTGGACGGAAAGGGTGGAGCAGGTGACCAGGGCGGAGTGGGCGGCCAGAGCAGGTGACCAAAGCAGAGCGGGCGGCCAGGGTGGAGCAGACAAACAGGGTGAAGCAGGTGACCAGGGCAGAGCGGGCGGCCAGGGCAGAGCAGGCGAACAGGGTGGAGCAGGGGGAGCCACTACTGGGGAGCCAACGAGACTGGAGAACTTAGAATGGCCTCACTGGCTAAAACAAAACAGGCTGGGAGTTCAGTAATGGCCTCTGTGGTCGTAACAGGGCATGAAGGGAGTTCAGGGCCGATCTCCGTAGTCATTTCCGGGCAAACAGAAAGATCAGGGTTGGCCTCTGTGGCCATAACATAGCTGTCAAGTAATAGTGAATTCAGAAACTGTCTCCGTAGCCGTAACAGAGGCATCAGGAGAAACAGTTCAGAGGAGAATGCCGCTGCCGCCTTGGGAGCTTGGGAGAAACAGGCGACGTGTGTGCAGCCCAAACACAAAATGACAACTGCCATCACAGGGAGTGCAAAAGCTGCTGGGCTTGAGAGCGCTGAACTAGGGATGCCAACTGCTCGTGTTGACATCAGCAGTGGATCCGCCACACCAGACATCAGTCTTGAACGCCTTGTGCCTGCCATTGTAGCTTCGGGTGCGGGGGACGTGCTTTAATGAAGCAAAGAAAGAGCAGCAGTATGCAAACTGAGCAGCAGCTGCTGTTAGTTTGGCCGATCGGTCAGGAGTTATTTAAAAAAGTAGCTTAAATTACCTCACCTTGTAACCATGTTTTTATTGTACTCTAGCCCGGTGGAGACTGAGACACAGCCAAGAGACACAAAGGAGCAACTGTGTCTAAAGTGCTAGAAAAGAGAGAGTCAATAGTTTCTGTTGCAACATCAAGTTGCACTCCCCTGTTGACATTAGGAAACTGGTGACATCAAAGGGATGCCATGGGCCACATAATGTGCAAAACAAGCCACAGGAAAGACTAGACTCTGTAGGATTGAATTCTCTCCCTTTAAACAATGGACAAACTTTTGTGTACATTCACCTGTGTTCTGTGAGTGCTTTGTGTTTGTTTCTGTTCTTGTGACCTAGTTTTCAAGTCTGTCTTTCTCATGCAGGTCACCTGTTGCTAATTAATTAGCCTCATTAGTTCCCTCATTTGTTCTAGTTTATATATTCCCTGTTTGGTTCAGTTCTTTGTCAGGTCTCGTCGTTGTTAGTGGATGTGTTTGCGTGTTCTCCTTGTGTTTCTCCAATGTGGATGTATTAAAGACAGTGATTCTGAATTCTCCTGCGTCGTGAGCTCTTAACAGCGTGACACTTACAAAGTCACTTAAACAATCTGAGCCTTTAATACTGATAGTACTTTAAGAAAGTTATGGTAACACTTTCTATGAAGACCATGCTTATAATGATTTATAGCCACATTTATACTTATTTATAAGTATTACTATTCTGTAAATATATTTATAAAGACTCATTAAGATTTATACTGCATTATAAGAACAGTTAAAGATACATTTATATTATTTTTATAATTACTTATAAGCCATGCATTTGCTTTTTCAATGTGCATGCTCATAATTCATTATACACTGATTTATAAATGATCACAGAATAGTTCCAGAGACACTTGTTTGCTGTATCAACTAGTTATTATGTCTTTATTGGCTAAAGTTTGCATTAGAAGTAATGAATGGTAATTTTGATTTGTTAAAATCTATATCTCCTCAGCCATTTGCATGGTGTTGCTTATAGCAGTTTGGAATTATACTTTAAAAATATTGTTTCAGTGTTTTGCTAGTATGTAACATTAAAGAAATATACTTTTTTCAACTGTTTGTATTAATGATTTCCTATTTTAAATGTAAAATGAGCACATATTCGGGATTTCTTAACATTTGATTTAGGAAAATTGCATCCTATGTTTTCACTTTACTTAAAGCCAACAATGATGCATTTATAGAGATTAGTAACTATTATTACTCACAATAAGTATTTATAAGAACACAACACGGCTATTAATAACAATATATTCACTAATTTGACAAATAAATCTGAATAAAAAGTCATTTTAACTTTAATATAACATTATAGCAATGCAAGCTGCATCTTTATAAATACATTCATGGAACCATACGACGGGCTAATTAATACTTATAAATCAGTGTATAATGAATTATGAACATCCATTGAAAAGGAAAATGCGTGACTTATAAGTAATTATAAAAATAAATGTAACTATAACTGTTCTTATAATGTGGTATAGGTCTTAATAAGCCTTTATAAATATGTTTATAAAATTGTAATACTTGCTTATAAATAAGTATAAATGGATGAACAGATGATTGTAATCATACCAACAGAATCATAATTAATTATATATACAGGTGCTGGTCATATAATTAGAATATCATCAAAAAGTTGATTTATTTCACTAATTCCATTCAAAAAGTGAAACTTGTATATTATATTCATTCATTACACACAGACTGATATATTTCAAATGTTTATTTCTTTTAATTTTGATGATTATAACTGACAACTAAGGAAAATCCCAAATTCAGTATCTCAGAAAATTTGAATATTACTTAAGACCAATATAAAGAAAGGATTTTTAGAAATCTTGGCCAACTGAAAAGTATGAACATGAAAAGTATGAGCATGTACAGCACTCAATACTTAGTTGGGGCTCCTTTTGCCTGAATTACTGCAGCAATGCGGAGTGGCATGGAGTCGATCAGCCTGTGGCCCTGCTCAGGTGTTATGAGAGCCCAGGTTGCTCTGATAGTGGCCTTCAGCTCTTCTGCATTGTTGGGTCTGGCATATCGCATCTTCCTCTTCACAATACCCCATAGATTTTCTATGGGGTTAAGGTCAGGCGAGTTTGCTGGCCAATTAAGAACAGGGATACCATGGTCCTTAAACCAGGTACTGGTAGCTTTGGCACTGTGTGCAGGTGCCAAGTCCTGTTGGAAAATGAAATCTGCATCTCCATAAAGTTGGTCAGCAGCAGGAAGCATGAAGTGCTCTAAAACTTCCTGGTATACGGCTGCGTTGACCTTGGACCTCAGAAAACACAGTGGACCAACACCAGCAGATGACATGGCACCCCAAACCATCACTGACTGTGGAAACTTTACACTGGACCTCAAGCAACGTGGATTGTGTGCCTCTCCTCTCTTCCTCCAGACTCTGGGACCCTGATTTCCAAAGGAAATGCAAAATTTACTTTCATCAGAGAACATAACTTTGGACCACTCAGCAGCAGTCCAGTCCTTTTTGTCTTTAGCCCAGGCGAGACGCTTCTGACGCTGTCTGTTGTTCAAGAGTGGCTTGACACAAGGAATGCGACAGCTGAAACCCATGTCTTGCATACGTCTGTGCGTAGTGGTTCTTGAAGCACTGACTCCAGCTGCAGTCCACTCTTTGTGAATCTCCCCCACATTTTTGAATGGGTTTTGTTTCACAATCCTCTCCAGGGTGCGGTTATCCCTATTGCTTGTACACTTTTTTCTACCACATCTTTTCCTTCCCTTCGCCTCTCTATTAATGTGCTTGGACACAGAGCTCTGGGAACAGCCAGCCTCTTTTGCAATGACCTTTTGTGTCTTGCCCTCACTATGCCAGGTGTCAATGGTCGTCTTTTGGACAACTGTCAAGTCAGCAGTCTTCCCCATGATTGTGTAGCCTACAGAACTAGACTGAGAGACCATTTAAAGGCCTTTGCAGGTGTTTTGAGTTAATTAGCTGATTAGAGTGTGGCACCAGGTGTCTTCAATATTGAACCTTTTCAAAATATTCTAATTTTCTGAGATACTGAATTTGGGATTTTCCTTAATTGTCAGTTATATTCATCAAAATTAAAAGAAATAAACATTTGAAATATATCAGTCTGTGTGTAATGAATGAATATAATATACAAGTTTCACTTTTTGAATGGAATTAGTTAAATAAATAAACTTTTGGATGATATTCTAATTATATGACCAGCACCTGTATTTCCCTTTAAGCTAATTGTGACATTTTATTCTAAATGAACTTTGTTTTTGGTAATTCAGGGAACAGATACACGTCTTTGTAGTGGGATGTGTGTGAAACTGTGATTTATTTGAATTCTGTGACGTCTGTTTGCTCACCTCTGAAAACGTTGACAACTGTGACTCAGCTGCAGTGAAGCATGTTCTCATGTCATGTATGGATTTTTATTAACCGGGTTTTAGTTTGTTGCAGTCGGATAATGCCACTCCCTACATATTCAAATTCCTTCTCTGCAGGACATAATGAATTATCGAGATTTATCTTTGGCAACAAACACCTGTGTTTGATGGATTTTACAGGGTTATTTATCACATTGAGAACATGTAATTGATAACTATTACATCTGTTCACCTGTCTGCTACAATCTGAAGGTTTGTAGCTTAATTTTTCATTTTTTAGCATCTGGATTAATGTATGAAAGATGAGAATGATGAAGCACCTCAGATGAGTCTAACATTTAACTAATCAAATGGAAAACAAAATTTAGTTAAATACAGATAAATCTACCTGGTGGCCTTAAAGCACCTTTTTGTCATTCTGGTCTGCTCCAAACCCTTCATTGTTTTACTCATTAAACACATTCTTTCAAAGGTTTGCCTTGAGTCAACACTGAATGAGGAACACAGAGTGGGTGGGAATGTTGTGTTTTTATTCCCTGTTGACGGTCAGATGAATAGACAGAGTTCAGGGCATGTCTGAATTCAGCTCATTGTAAATTCATTTACAACAGGAAAGAACAGTACATTAGTGTTTGGGTCTGTTTAATCGAGTCAAGTTTATATTTGTTTAGAATCGGTCAATGCAGCTGCTAATAATTTTTTTAGATGAAAATAGCCTGTTCTCAGAGTCTCTAGCAGTCAGCATCATTCATCCTTCTGTGGCGGGGTTCTTCTTCTTGGAAAAGAAGAATGGCTCCTTGCTTCCCTTCATCAATTATTGAAGGCTCAATGACATAACCTTTAAGAAGAGGTACCCCTGCCTCTTATGTCATTAGCCTTCGAAATCCTTCAGGGGGTGAGGATTTTAACAAACCTTACCATTTGGTCTGGATTCATGAGGGCGATGAATGGAAGACAGCCTTCAATTCTCTCACAGGACACTTTGAATATTTAGTGTTATGGTCCTGCCACACAGGCTGCTTTCGAACAGTTAAAGTCCCATTTTACCTCTGCTCCTGTCCTTGCTATGCCTGATCTGGCTTGGCCATTCATGGTAGAGATGGATATCAGAGCGGTTCTTTCTGAAAATCCCCTCATGATTATAAGCAGTCCTTCGATGGGTCCATTCCTCCAGACTGACCTGCCATCTGAGACCCCTGTGTCATTTCTGGAGAGAAGTCTGTTGGTAGATTGGTGCTAGTCCGTCGTCAGGATTCCACCCACAGACCTACGGCCAATTCGAGCATGTGAACCAGGATCTCAAGGGAATGGCCTCCTATAAGCCTTCTTCTTGGAGTTGGTGTAGACTGAGTATGCTAAGAACTCCCTGCCAGTGTTGGTGACCAGGTTGTCTTTATACATGTGCGACCTTTGCAAGCAGCTCTCACTCAGTAGCCCAAGACTGGTCACCCACTGAAGCTTAACAGGGTTGAGCCTGGTCAGTACCTGGATAGGAGACCTCCTGGGAAAACTAGGTTGCTGCTGGAAGAGGTGTTAGTGAGGCTCACCTTGTGGTCTGTGTGGGTCCTAACACCCTGGTACTGTTAAAAAAAAGCATCATCCTTGGGATGAAATGTTAAACCGAGATCCTGACTGTCTGTGGTCATTAAAAATCCCTTTGGAAAGAGAAGGGGTGTAGCCCCGGCATCCTTGCCAAACTTGTCCATTGGCCTCTGTCCATCATCATGGCCTCATAATCATCCCCATATACTGATTTGTTTCCTCTCCACCAATCTGGTGTGTGGTGGGCGTTCTGGCACAATATCGGCCCTGTTTACACCTGGTATTAAGATGCATTTTGGTAGATCGGATCACATGTAGACAACGCTAAATACAGGTGTAAACAGGGTGTAAAAAGTTTTGAGCTTGTCCACTTTTCAAGCAGAAATCAGGACTGAAGTGGTTGAAAGTGGACAAAAGAGACGGATTAAAACACCATGTGCCGTTATCACAAATCTGGGTTTGCTTTTGTCATTTTGGGTTTTAAAGTGTAGACTGATGTGAAAAAATGTAAGCATTTTAGCATATGGCTACAACAAAACAAAATATGAAAAAATGAAAGCGGTCTGAATGCACTGTATGTCCAAGCACAGCTCTGTGAGAAAGAATTATATTCAGCAAACATAGACTGTTTCTCTGTTTTATTTCATTAGTCATTTAACAATGTGAAGCCTAGAACAAACACGGATAACATCATGGATAACAATATAGGCTGTTAATGTCTCCCTGCTGAGGGATGTGGCAGCGCCCACCGTCTCCATCTGATTCATCAGCGACTATATAAATTGCAATATAAAATGCTCAGTGAGCCAGTTGGATATATGTATAATTGTTGTTAAAGTTAGTTCATTTTGCAGTTATAATGTAGATTATGAATACCTTTTGTAATGCATTATCCATAAAGGCTTTAAGTTAAGTGTTACCATTATTTTTTAATAATGGTAACACTTGTGTGTTATGACAGCCACGCAGTTAGAAAAAGACTATTGCAACATCCTAGAAGAAAAGCAGGTGCAGGTGTAGAAGTAGAGAAGTGAAGAAAGAAAGAACTGTTTAAGAGAAAAGAGAAAACTAATTAGTAGTAACAGTCATATATTCTCTGCTGCCTGTCCTAAAGAGTTACCAGTAATTCATCCTCAGTTTAACACAAAGGTGTCGGTGGAAATATGATATTTGCTGATTCACACAGTGAAGATCTCGCTGCAAAAAGAAAAGCGTGTCCTAGAACGCCTTGGAGAGAGTTCAGATCCGGCTCCAGGTGTGCTAGAGTCTTTAGAAAGCCAGGTTGGAAAACCGGATTGTTGGAGCGATAATAGATAAGCCTTCAGGGCACCTATAACGTTAGACTTGGAAAACCATTTGGCTGCTTCCATGCTTTACTATTTTAAATATATATAAACAAATGCCCCTTTTTTTTAAGTTGAAATCAGTCTTACATCATTTTCAAAATATCATTTTGAGGCCAAGGAAGTTTTACATCCTGAAAGTATTACAGGGACAGATATTTTGTGAAATTTGTTTATTCCTGAAAAATACATACTGATATAAAATGTGTCACTCAACACTACTTGCCACTGCGTCATTATTCCAGAGACATGTTAGGACATCACATTGACACAATACAGTTAAGAATACAAAAACGTCACTTAAAGTTAACCAGTGAACATATAGTATCAAAATAAGACACAAATTAAGTAAAAATTTATTTTGGTAACTCAAGGCATAATTAGGCATAATTATTCTGTGCTAGATTTGGGGATAAGTAGGTGGGATGAATTGAAACATGGTAAATTGTGTTCAACAGAGCTGAGAGAACAACATTCTTATGTGTTGCTGAAAACATTAACCGCTCACACTTTATATTAAAGGATTAGTTCACTTTCAAATAAAATTTTCCTGATAATTTACTCACCCCCATTTCATCCAAGATTGTGATACGGGAAAAAACGAAACTGGCGCCGCGTTCGTTCCGTAAGTATAATAGGAAAGGCGTAGGACATACAGCGTAATCTTTTTGAAGAATACGGAAAGCGGAAGCACATGCAAGATGATCATTTGTTTATATAAAGCATATACATTTTTTTAAAAATTTCGAAAATGGCAGATCGTTTCTCTAGATAAGACTTATTCCTCGTCTGGTATCGTTTAAAGCTCTTTGAAGCTGCACTGAAACTGTAATTTTGACCTTCAACCAGTGGTTGAAGGTCAAACCAGGAGGCCAGTGAAGTCAACCAGGAGGCCATTGAAGTCCACTATAAGGAGAAAATCCTGGAATGTTTTCCTCAAAAACCTTAATTTCTTTTCGACTGAAGAAAGAAAGACATGAACATCTTGGATGACATGAGGGTGAGTAAATTATCAGGAAAATTTTATTTTAAAGTGGACTAATCCTTTAAGGCCCCATTGACACTAACGATCTCCATCTACGCAACATGGCCGAAAACGCGTGACTGTTCATGCACACTGGGCATGTGCGTACAAGTGTAAACAGTTGCCTCTTGCGCATGTAGGTATTAAAAAACTGCAGAGTTTAAAGGGTTATTCACCCAAAAATGAAAACTCTGTCATTAATTACTCTCCCTCATGTCGTTCCACACCCGTAAGACCTTCGTTCATCTTCAGAACACAAATTAAGATATTTTTGATGAAATCCGATGGCTCAGTGAGGCCTGCATTGACCGCAAGATAATTAACACTTTCAATGCCCAGAAAGCTACTAAAGACTGTTCATGTGACTCCAGTGGTTCAACCTTAATGTTATGAAGCGACGAGAATACTTTTTGTGCGCCAAAATAACAACTTTATTCAACAATATCTAGTGATGGGCGATTTCAAAACACTGCTTCATGAAGCTTTGAAGCTTTACGAATCTTTTGTTTTGAATCAGTGGTTCTGAGTCCCTAAGTCACATGATTTCAGTAAACGAGGCTTTGTTACATAATAACTGTTTCGAAATTTCAATGGTTCACCACTGGGGGGCGTGACTTTGGCAGTTTGATACTCGCTCTGAACCACTGATTTGAAACAAAAGATTTGTAAAGCTTTGAAGCTTCGTGAAGCAGTGTTTTGAAATCGACCATCACTAGATATTGTTGAATAAAGTTGTAACTTTAAGGTTGAATAACATTAAGGTTGAACCACTGCAGTCACATGAACTGATTTAAATGTCTTTAGTAGCTTTCTGGGCATTGAAAGTGTTAATTATCTTGCTGGCTATGCAGGCCTCACTGAGCCATCGGATTTCATCAACAATATCTTAATTTGTGTTCTGAAGATGAACGAAGGTCTTACGGGTGTGGAACGACATGAGGGTGAGTAATAAATGACAGAATTTACATGAGTGAACTAACACTTTAACTGCACAATGGCTGCTAAAAATGACAACAATGCCAGCAATGATTGCAGGTCAGTCTCCATGTTATTGTTTATAGGTTTGTCAAGGATATGCAGAGTGAATGTGGGCAGCCATGCCATCGTTTTCAAAAGTCTCCATTATCCAGGCGTAACTGTTATGTTTTAAAACTAAAACGCACTAGCGTAAACGGGGCCTAAGTGTCTTTCACTGCTATGTACTAACATTTAAATGGATCTGATATGTTGCACTCATTTTTAAAATACCTGCATGAAATTACAGCTGTAATTAATTTCTGCAATTACATCTACTGTTGACCTTCCCTTACACCTTAACCCACCCTTAAACCCACCCATACCACCAAACATGTCTAACCTTACCCGTATCCACCTTGATACCTGTTTTGCAATACATCAACACAATAAGCGCATTGTACCTAACAATTTTTTTTTACGTCAGTACATAGTAGTTAAAGACACCTAATATAAACTGTAACTTATTAACCAAAACTATTTAGTAAATGATCGTTCAAGTGCCTATAAATGTGTGAATGCCGGTTATTCCAGACTCGCGGGGCACAGATTCCATGCAAACATTAATGTGCATATCATGCATTTCTGCATCAGCAGCAGAGACTGTAGAAATGATGGAAGACAATCCCACCACCAGAACAAAGGTCTGATCAACACAAGAGTAATGGCCTCCACTGATTCAAGTGCATTTAAAAATGAACCTGCATATACCTTCATGTAAAGCATTCACATTGCATAGGTGATTACAACATTTTCAGAATATAAAATATGCAATAATAAAAAAAAAAAACATTTAATTTGCACTGGGGCAAATAATCTCAGTCCAATCAGGGACTCCAAATATAGAGTCAAAATGATGATTTCCATATTATCATCCATATTAATCGCAAAGTAGGGCCAAAGTGTGCTTATGTGGCGGGTGATATCATGCAAAACCTCAGTATTGGCAATCCATCCAAAACTTTGCATACATTATTCTCATGAAGGGGACCAGGAATCCGATACGGAAGACTCGAAGGCGTTGAACATGGCTTTAGCCAACACCTTCTCATTTCATCTGGCTTGTTTGTCCCTGAGTAGAAAAATAAACAAGAGTGACACAGCAGATCAATAATCAGGTCTTTCCTTCATCTTTGGTTCATGAGGGCCACTGTGCTCTCCGGTTGCCCTCGCACCAGCTCAAAGAAGAACTCCAGCGCCAGCCGCACGTGAATAGGCACAAACACATAGGAGGTGTAAATGACCATGGCCACCATAGTAAAGAGGACCGTGTTGAAGATGGACTGTTCCCACGGCTCCAGCACATAGATGCCTGTGATGAGCAGGTACTGGTAGTACAACCAGCCCATATACTCTCTCATACTCTTCATATCCATGCGGAGGGCCACACAGCCTCGCTATGAGCTGCTGGGGGAAGACAACAGGGTGAGGTGCTTCCTTACACACTGACGGAGCACAATGGACACACAACAACAGATCAAATGATGCGTGATAATGCTGGCTAGGAGTGCTAGTATGTGTCTTTAAAGGGCCTATCAAATAACGCCACAGGAATTTATGGCTCCGCTCCGTTGGATTTGGTGACGTGTGTATTCCATTGTTTATTTTTGGGACTGTAATGCGATACTATTGATAACAATTTCATCATGTGAAACGAAATAAACATGAATGATACGCATTGGCGTTTTAATAACTACCTCGGTGATTCTCATGTCCAGTAATGACAACTGACATGAGCATGAGATCTGTCAGATTCTGCAGAACTGGTGCAAACTGCTGTCCCACAACCAAAAATACACTTAAAAATAATTTTATTATTCAAATTTTAGATGTTTACTAAGATTCTTTTATTATCTATTGAATCCAACAATATTTAAAATATCAGAAAGCTTATAAAATCATTATTTATTGGGAACTTTCAGTTAGGAGGTGGCCAAATCCTAACCCCTAAATTTTTGTGAAAATGATATTGAAATAATTTTTGCAATTTTTTTCATTGTTGTTTTTAAATATATATTTTTCATTTTTAAATCATGAAACTTTATGTATTTTCATGTCACTACTGAAACAGTGTGTGTTTGAGTCATTGTCTGAGACTGATTTTAACACACTTCCACATTTCTGATCAGGAAATATTCCTCTCACAGCCTCTCTTTCACAGTAGATATTACCATCATTTTGAGTTAAATGTGTTCAAAAGTCTGAAAATCTGTGTGGAACTTTAAGGAACGTCACTACCAAAACTTTTTTCTGCAATTAAGCAAACTTTTTTGGGTGTTATTCCATAAAATGTAGTTTTTATGTGTACAACTGTTCAGAACTGTGTTAGCTAACATGTTGATTAACATCTTTGAGCGACTCAAAAGTATCTAAAATCATCATTACCGAAACATTCACGACTGAAACATCATTTTTTTTGGGTGTTATTCGACAAAATTAATTTTTTATGTGTACAACTGTTCAGAACTGTGTTAGCTAACATGTTGATTAGCATCTTTGAGTGACTCAAAAGTATCTAAAATCATCATTACCGAAACATTCACGACTGAAACATCATTTTTTTGGGGTGTTATTCGACAAAATTAATTTTTTATGTGTACAACTGTTCAGAACTGTGTTAGCTAACATGTTGATTAACATCTTTGAGCGACTCAAAAGTATCGCGAATTGTCACTACCGAAACGACACCATTGTTTTTTGGGGGATTATTCCATAAAATGTAGTTTTTATGTGTACAACTGTTCAGAACTGTGCTAGATAACCATGTGCGGATTAACATCTTTGAGCAAGGATCGAAAGTATCTAAAATTGTCACTACCGAAACATCTCCTCATTGTTTTGGTTGTGACAAAAGGGAACACATAATCATTTATTTGGGGGAAATAAACAAAATTTTACTACAGTCATGTAAATCATTAGTATATATAGTATTAGTATTTGTAACGTGATGTGGTCACTACCAACACATTACTGTCACTGCTCCGGGTGTGTGTTCACGGTGTGTGTGTTCACTGCTGTGTGTGTGCACTTGGATGGGTTAAATGCAGAGCACAAATTCCGAGTATGGGTCACCATACTTGGCCACATGTCACTTCACTTCACTTCACTTCACTACCGAAACTGTGCAGTCACAACCGAAACATGGATGTTTCGTCAAAAATAAAGTATATTGAATGATCAACTAAGATGTTATTATAGTGTTTGATTAAATGTTTATTCAAACTAATGAATCCTTCACTTTGAAATCAGTATGATAAACTTTACGCCTTTTACAAAGAAAGATTGGATTCAAAATACAACAAATCTCATAAATCACACTTGAAATATTGTTAAAATTGTAATTGTTATTGATTTACCTGTAAAAACTTTTTTAAAAAATAGCAAAAACAATATATATTTGCAAGGTAGATGTAAACAAATCTTAATAGGTCAATGTAACTCTTCTTATTAAATGATTTATTATTGTGTTTCGGTAATGACAAATTTGAGGAGAGGAAAAATATTCCAGAACTTTCTGAAAATACAAGAAGAGAATTAACTGTATAATTACTAGAAATCCTTGGATATTATACAAAAATGTCTTTTTCCACAAATTTTGTAAGATGTTTCCAACTCTGACTTTGAACCAATTCTGTAGGATGGCCCTTATATTATTTAAATCAGTCTTTTGTGTAACCATATTCAATCATCAGAGGTTTATCGGACCTCTCTAAGGGAAATTGAGCATGAAGAGATCTATAGGATGAAACGAACCATGTTTCAATGTGCTCAGTGATAATGTGAAGCTCAAGGGCAGTAATGCCCCGAGGGAACAATCTGATGCACGTCCCGCGTACAAAACACCGCAGGAACACGACTCGTGTAACACATTTACACTCTTGCTCATAAAATGGAAACTAATACAACAACTGGGTTGCATATATGGACTTAAAATGTTGTCATTAAGGTAAATTATGAATCGCATAAAAAGACTATACAGTAATGTCTCACTGTATAAAGTGAAAGATTACAAATAAAGTCCATTATTTCATTTTTTACTCAGATCTATTCAGTCATATTCAATCTTACATAAAAGATGTTAGCTGTTAAGAAGCACATTAGGACACCTGGTAAATCAATTTACAGGACTATATTCAGTATCCCTACAGACATATTGAATATAATATTAAGTTTCATCTCTAGTGTGAAGCCAAGATGACACAAAGAAACCATAAACAAAACTGGCATTCCTTAACAACAGTCATTTGATGAGAACAATAACACGAGACAGTAATGTCAACTTTAATGCATATCCAGGCAACAGCAGAAACATTAAACATCATTTTAACTGGACCCTTTTGTTGCACTGGTTTTGACCAAAAAACGCCTCCATGTGAACGCGCACACGCGTGAGAACAGTTCAAACGTGCACGAGAGGGAAACATTATCCTGTGAAGATTTATCTACGCCGTTATGAGATGTTTAAAGTTTAAACTCAGATGGTTAATCTGTTGTTGTGACTTGTAGCAATAGTTAATAACGCGTAATGACAGCAGCAGTGTTGTTCTCATGGCCATTAGAGTCATGTTTGATAATTGTTTTCAAAAGCTGGATCATCATAAAATAAAACCCTGCAGTCATTTAAAGCCTCAGTAAATGTTGTCAGGTGTGATGAGAGTCATGTAGAGTCACTCACCTCGGCGTAACGCTGCAGTGAGGAGTGTGTGTGTGTGTGTGTGTGTGTGTGTGTGATGTGACGGTCTCTGCAAAGCTGCTCTGCCAGTTAAACACACGCACCACTCCCACTTATCGTATTTACTCTCACCTGTGTGTGTGTGAGAGAGAGAGGGAGTGTAAAGGACAAGAATGGCAAACGTATTGTAAAGCTGCTTGCCTTTTCCTAACGTGCTCTCTCTCTCTCTCTCTCTCTCTCTCTCTCTCTCTCTCTCTCTCTGCGGTAATGATGCTGCAGTACTCTGTGACGTCACCTGCCGCATGGATGCTTTACAGCTGTAGGGCATCATATTCTAGTAGTTATATTCTAGTCACTAAAAAGTCCAAAGTTTAATAAAACACTATTGAATTAATGTTATGGAGAATGTCTGTACAATGGGATTAAGGATGAGGATGTTTACACATGGAGTTTTATTAATTAACATGACTTTTCCTGGTCCAGCTAGAAATCACACTGTTACAATAAGGTCAGCATGTTAAAATGTTAAAGGATTAGTTCACTTTTAAATAAACTTTTCCTGATAATTTACTCACCTCCATGTCATCCAAGATGTCCATGTCTTTCTTTCTTCAGTCGAAAAGAAATTAAAGTTTTTGATGAAAACATTCCAGGATTTTTCTCCATATAGTAGACTTGAATGGGCACCAAACAGTTGAAGGTCATAATTAGTTTCACTGCAGTTTCAAATTGTTCAGCATGATCCCAGATGAGAAATAAGGGTCTTATCTAGAGAAACAATCACTCATTTTCTGAAAAAAAATGGAAAATTATATAAGTTTTAACCATAAATGCTCATCTTGAACTAGCTCTCTTCTTCTTCTCTATTAGAATTCCAGCAGTGTAGAAACTGATAAGCGTAATACTGCCCTCCACAGGTCAAAGTTTGAACTAATTGTTATATACTAGCATATTGCATATAAAAATTTGTTCAAAACTTTGACCTGTGGAGGGCAGTAAGAAAGACATGGACATCTTGGAGGATATGGGGGTGAGTAAAGAATTATCAGGAAAAGTTTATTTAAAAGTGGACTAATCCTATAAAGGCACAATATGTAATATTTTTGGGTTAAAATATATAAAAACCACTAGAACAGTGTTATATAATTTGTTGACTTGTGTTCTTACATTGTCCCAAATGTTTCCAAGAATGTTTAAATCCAGAGAAATAAGCAGTTTTAACCAGGACACGGATCGTGTCCCCGTGTCGCCTATCAATGACATCATACCGGCGTAACCCTCGATTTCCGGTTTTATTTTGTAGAAACCATGGAAACATCAAAGATGCTTTAGTATATTGTGGGTTTCATTAGACAGGTGAGCAACTGTTTGGATACATTTATAGACAGAAAACGAATCATGTTATATAGCTCAACACAGTCTTATTGTTTGAATCTAATTTTCTTGATTTACAGCAAGTACCATGTTTTACCACGACTAATATCGATCTAGCTTACTGCAGTGTGCAACAAGTGTCTCATAGCAGCCGCCGAGTGAACACAGAGTAGCACTATAACAACTTTCAACACACAAATGTATCTAATATGATAAACAGTGCTGCGTTACCCCACATACACTTGACCGGAAGAAGCAGAAGCGGCGACTGTGACAATAAAAGCTCCACTGCTCTCGAGACGTGTGTCGTGCTCATTTCTCATTAGCGATCGCTCCGGCGGCCTCGTTCAGCTCCAACGGCTTTCAGTAATGTTAATAAATCTTTAATATATTAGCTCATCAATGAANACTCACCCCCATGTCATCCAAGATGTCCATGTCTTTCTTTCTTCAGTCGAAAAGAAATTAAAGTTTTTGATGAAAACATTCCAGGATTTTTCTCCTTATAGTAGACTTCAATGGGCACCAAACAGTTGAAGGTCAAAATTAGTTTCACTGCAGCTTCAAATTGTTCAACATGATCCCAGATGAGAAATAAGGGTCTTATCTAGAGAAACAATCACTCATTTTCTGAAAAAAAATGGAAAATTATATAAGTTTTTATCATAAATGCTCATCTTGAACTAGCTCTCTTCTTCTTCTCTATTAGAATTCCAGCAGTGTAGACACTGCTAAGCGTAATACTGCCCTCCACAGGTCAAAGTTTGAACTAATTGTTATATACTAGCATATTGCATATAAAAATTAGTTCAAACTTTGACCTGTGGAGGGCAGTAAGAAAGACATGGACATCTTGGAGGATATGGGGGTGAGTAAATTATCAGGAAAAGTTTATTTAAAAGTGGACTAATCCTATAAAGGCACAATATGTAATATTTTTGGGTTAAAATATGTAAAAACCACTAGAACAGTGTTATATAATTTGTTGACTTGTGTTCTTACATTGTCCCAAATGTTTCCAAGAATGTTTAAATCAAGAGAAATAAGCAGGTTTAACCAGGACACGGATCGTGTCCATGTGTCGCCTATCAATGACATCATACCGGCGTAACCCTCGATTTCCGGTTTTATTTTGTAGAAACCATGGAAACATCAAAGATGCTTTAGTATATTATGTGTTTCATTAGACATGGGAGCAACTGCTTGGATACATTCATCGACAGAAAACGAATCATGTTATAAAGCTCAACACAGTAAGTCTTATTGTTTGAATGTCGTTTTCTTGATTTTCAGCAAGTTCCATGTTTTACCATGACTAATATCCATCTAGCTTACTGCAGTGTGCAACAAGTGCAACAATAGACTCATAGCAGCCGCCGAGTGAACACAGAGTAGCACTATAACAACTTTCAACACACAAATGTATCTAATATGATAAACAGTGCTGCGTTACCCCACATACACTTCACCGGAAGAAGCAGAAGCGGCGACTGTGACAATAAAAGCTCCACTGCTCTCGAGACGTGTGTCGTGCTCATTTCTCATTAGCGATCGCTCCGGCGGCCTCGTTCAGCTCCAACGGCTTTCAGTAATGTTAATAAATCTTTAATATATTAGCTCATCAATGAATATGATTTCTGCCCGAGTCCCGTCGGATTCTTTTCCACAGGCTGTAGACGTGAAGACGACACCTCCCATGATTCCGCGAAATCAAGGCGTCATCAAGCTATGCCTTTGTTTTGAATAAGAGACCTCTAGTGGTGAAAACTACATAGTGTGCCTTTAAAAGTGTCAGGTAAGATGCAAGCAGCTAAACATGCGTGATATATCCTGCTGTTTTAAATTGATCTGCTGTTTTGATTAGAAAATTCGTCTAATGTAATTCGTAACTGTGCATGAGAACAGAGTGGAGACAAAGAAACATATTGTGTTTCATATTGTGAATGAATTGAGTGAATGTTGTTAACTGGGTTCCAAAAAAAATCACTTGATATGAAAGTATTCATAAAACTCAAATTAGGAGAGTTATCATCTGAAGATCTGAGCCAGAACCTTTTGTGTTCCACAGCATAATATTGTTATGTAACGCCGTGTAGCATAATCCCTATCCAAGAATCAAGATGCATGACGAAGAATAACACGATACCAGGAGACTTTAATGAACATGGAGAAATTCTTTACATACACACTACACATTAACACTGACAACACCAAACCAAGAACAATGAGAACTGAGGGCTTACATACACAGGGAATGATAGTCAGCAAAACACTGAACAAGTGTAGAACTTATTTAGTAATCATGGCACAAACAATGAATGAGAACGAGAACAGGGAACAATGAAAGTAAACAGGACATGATCGTTATAGTACACCCCCCTCCCGGAAGGCGCGTCCTCATGTCGCAACCAGTCCAACAGTGGAGGAAGGGAGAAGCCAGAGACAAATGAGACTTAGGAGGAGCTGGCATAGGGAAAGACCACAGAGGAGACAATGGAGGGAGGAGCTAAAGAGAGACACAGAGAAGAGCTAGCATGAAGGCCCACAACAGAACCAATGGAGGGAGGAGCCAGGGAAGAGCCAGGAACCCGACCGACAGAGGTGATGAAAACCCAGGGTGACACAGAAGGCCTGGAGGGTCAAAGTGGAGCCACACTCTCCCAAGATCGAGGTGGAGCTGGGGGCTTGGCTGACTGGGGCAGAGCCGGTGGGAGTGAGGTCAATGGCGGAGCCAGAGGGGTGGAGGGTCGAGGTGCAGCTGGAGATGGGTCGGAGGCTGCTCGTGACTATTTGCCTCTTCATGATGAATTGCTTGTTGTATTCCTCACCTGTAAGTTGCTTTGGATAAAATTGTCTGCAAAATGAATGAATGTAAATGTAAGGGCTGAGGTAGAGTCCCGGGCTTGGTGGCCCAAAGTGGAGACAGGGGATGGTCAAGCCAAGGTGGAGCTGGAGACCGGGAAGCCCAAGGCAGATCCAAGCAGCTGGGCGGGGCCACTGAAGGAGGAGCCGAGGGCCTGAAGGAAGCAGGACTGAGGAACTAGACAGAAGAGGAGGGAATGGGAGGATGGGCGGGACCAGCAGCAACAAAAGAGACTTGGGGCTGGACAGGACCAGCGACGAATGGAGACTTTGAGAAACAATATAGTCCAAATCATCAAACATTTCTGTAGGGGCCGAGCTCAGAAAACACACCTCAGCTCCGGGAGTATCCACTCCATGCCTCAAAACTCCACTAACATTCCCTCAGGGAAGAACGTTGGTCCTGGTTCTCACATCCACAATGGACACCCACTCCATGTACTCGGCAAAACTCCCTCCAGGACCCTCCACGGGCAGGTGTGCCTTGGACCACTCGCTGATCAGGACAGTGTGTGAGGCACGGCAGATCTAGAAAATTATAGGTCTAGTTTGGTGTTCTGTCACTTAATGCTGTGTTGTATATCCAGTCCAAGAATCAAGACACGTGACACCGAATAAATTGATACAAGGAGACTTTAATGAACATACACACTACACATTAACATTGATGACGCTGAACCAAGAACAATGAGAACTAAGGACTTATATACACAGGGAATGATCAGCAAAACAAGGAACAGGTGTGAAACTTAATTAGAAACCATGGCAACAAACAATGAATGAGAACAACAGTGACAGGAACAACAACAATAATCTAAACAGGACATCATCATGACAAATATAAAACATTGAATTGGGAGATTTAGAAATTTCAGAAGTATAAAGTTTACAAAAAGCAAATGATTTAAAACAATGTTTGAATGGAGTATGTTAATTGGTCATGGTTAATTAAAAACAACAACAATAATTTATTGTAAATAAAGCTTTCTGCCATTAAACAGTGTTCTGTTAAAATAGAGTTTGAACATTCATCTCAAGTAATACCCCTTCAGACTGCTGCTGTTCCATACGAACTGCTTGTGAATTATAAACACTTCCCTCTAGTGGTGAAATGGAAGGCATCAGGGCTCTGAACTGCCAATCCACTTTGCCACATTTTCTGTGATATTCACAAATGACTTCAAAAGTGTGCTGCTACATGGATCTTTCTCTGTAAGTGTAATCTGTGTACTGTGTTCCTCATGACTATCAGACTAACAGAATCTAAAATAATGGGTTGATCTTTCTGACATCACTGTTAAGGGATGGACATTTTTGACCACGTGATTTAAACAGAATAGTTTATTTTACAGTTGACTTACAATGACAGAAATCAAAGTGGATATTTGGCATATAGCCTACTTGTACTCCATCTTTTGAGGTATAATTAAGTATTCTAAGTATAAGTATACTAATCTATCTATCTATAATAAAATAAAAATAATAATTGTCAATTACAGTACAGTGACAATGAATGAAGAACTCACTATTTTTATATAGCCTATTATTATATACTAACAATGCTGAGACTGCAACATATAAACTATTAATTAATTATAAACTAATAGTTTGAAAATTATATGTAAGTACTTTATCTGTGTATATTTATTATACAATGTTACCAAAGAATGCATGAAGCTAGAATAAAATGTTTGTTTAAAATCAGAGGCTCTGTTCTGTCTTTTGATATATTGCATGTTCAGACATTCATACAACAAAATATTCTGGGGCTATAAAAGTTTTGTTAAAATGATAAAAAAAAATTCTGGCACTGACTGGCAACTTTAAAAAAAATACTGCTGGGGAAAGAGTTAAAGGTAAAGAGTTAAAATAAAGTTAAAGGTATATTTCAAATATAAAAATTAATACCTAAATAGGAACCTATAGTACTTAAAGTGCAAAAATAATATATAAATAGTAAACTATAAGTATGGTGTTAAGTTCACTTAAAGAAATAGTGTAACTAAAAAAACTAGTAGTTTACTGAGAGTATACTTAAAAATGTACTTTCATAAACTAAAAAAAAAGAGTAAACTATCAGTATATCTATAAGTTCACTTGTAGTTAGGGATATTTTTATTTCTGATTGATTTAACTGCTTTTGTTTACCCTATACAAATTCAAATCAAATTAAAATTAAAATCAGTTCCAAACGTACTGAGACATGGTTAAAGAGGACCTATAATGCCCCTTTTCACAAGATCTCTGGTGTCTCCAGAATGAGTCTGTGAAGTTTCAGCTCAAAATACCCCACAGATCATTTATTATAGTTTGTCAAATTTGCCCCTATTTGGGTGTGAGCAAAAACACGCCGTTTTTGTGTGTGTCCCTTTAAATGCAAACGAGCTGCTGCCCCCGCCCCCTTTCCAGAAGAGGGCGGAGCTTTAACAGCTCATCAACAACAAAGCTGGAGAATCTCACGCAGCCAAAATGAGGATTGTCAGTAACGGTGTTCAGCCTTACATTGTTCAAACCGGAGTCGACACTGATGGAGAGACTCAGGAAGAAGTTACAACTTTTAGAATGAAACTGAATGGTTTCTGAATGGTTAGTGGATAAATTTATGTAGTTGCTGTGGAGTTGATTCAACTCATCCACTAGCATGTGCCGTCATGTTCATCTTTTGTGCAAAACCCGTATGGACGCCCACTATACATAGAGTACCTGTTTGCCAAACAGATCCATACACACCAGGCTAATGTTTATGATTGCTATCAATTGCTGTGAATGGTCTAATATTTTTTTAGCAATCGAGCTTGCCAGGGTCAACTTCTATAAAAGCTAACGAAACTCTAAATAGTGTTCAGTGCTCGTCTGTGCAGCATGCTTTGATCGACTTTTGCCATGGCGTTAGAACTGGTACACATTTATAATTGTGGGTAATCACTGCAGAAACGGCCTTTGAAAAGCACATAATGCTGAGGAAGAGCAGTGGTTACGGCCCTTTGTGCCTGAGGTGTGAAAACGTCTCGGTTATGTATATAACCTTAGTTCCCTGAATAGGGAACGAGACGCTGCGTTGCCGCTATGGGAACGCCTCTGCGTAATGTCGTCATGAAGCACGTATGAAATCTGTCCAATCGGGAGACGGAACGTCATAGGCGGGTGACGTCACCGACCAGGAACTATAAAGCCGGCCCGAAAACACTCACATTCAGCTTCTGAAAACTGAAGCAAGACGCTTATGGGCATGCCAGGAGTATGGCAGAGCGACGCAGCGTCTCGTTCCCTATTCAGGGAACTAAGGTTATATACATAACCGAGACGTTCCCTTTCAAGGGAACTCGCGCTGCGTTGCCGCTATGGGAACGACCATACCAACGTCGCCATATGAGCAAGTGACCATTCGTGTGTAGCCGAAGCGCACAACTCACAGTAACACCTACGCCCCTGGAGTGGAGCCGAGGTCTAGTTCATAGAACCTCACAAATGTGTGCGGTGAGGACCAGCCTGCTGCATCACAAATATCAGAAAGGGAGACCCCCGAAATAAAAGCCTTAGAGGCAGCCATACTCCTAGTAGAGTGCGCCCGGACAGCCAAGGGTGAAGGCTGTCCAGACGCCTCATAAGCAAGTGAGATAGCCTCAACCACCCACTTGCTCATTCTCTGCTTAGATGCCGGTAGACCCTTTCTAGGTGCACCAAAACAAACAAACAGCTGTTCAGCTTTTCTCCACATGGCAGCTCTGTAGACATATGCATCTAATGCCCGTACTGGACATAGCAGATTTAACTTTTCCTGGTCCGATGACGTAAATGGAGGAGGACAGAAGGCTTGCAGCACAATAGGTCTCACCGTATTAGTGAGAACCTTAGGAATATAACCCGGTCTAGGATGAAGAAATGCCTTCACATTGCCAGGCGCAAATTCCAAGCACGATGGAGCAACCGACAGAGCTTGAATGTCCCCAATTCTCTTGAGAGACGAGATAATGAGAAGAAACACTGTCTTAAGTGTCAAAAACTTTTCTGCCACCTCTTCGATAGGCTCGAAGGGGGCCATAGACAGGCCTTGTAACACAATGGCCAGATCCCATGTCGGAACTCTCGTGCGTACTGCAGGTCTCAGCCTCAGAGTGCCACGAAGGAAACGAGTCACATGCGGGTGTCTCCCCAAAGAGACTCCACTGAAAGGAGCGTGGTAAGCAGCTAAGGCCGCCACGTACACCTTTAGTGTGGAGGGGGATAACCCTGCGGAAAATCTCTCCTGTAGGAAATCCAGCACCGCGCTAACAGGGCAGTTAACTGGATCCCACTGATGATTTTCACACCAAGAAGTGAATAATCTCCACTTCAAGGCATAGAGTTTCCTCGTGGAGGGAGCTCTGGAATGGAGTATGGTCTCAACAACCTCAGTTGAGAGACCGGAATCTATGAGCTGTGCCCCCTCAGAGGCCACGCCCACAGCTTCCATAACTCCGGGCGGGGATGCAGTATTAGACCGCCCGCCTGAGAGAGAAGGTCCTTCCTGATCGGGATCTCCATCGGAGACCCGTCGAGGAGAGATACCAGGTCCGAGAACCAAACTCGGGCCGGCCAGAACGGGGCCACTAGCAAAAGCCGGGCTCCGTCCCGGCGAACTCTCTCCAGAACTCCCGGGAGCAGTGCGATCGGGGGAAAAGCGTACAGCGGTAGCCTCGGCCACGGCTGTACCATAGCATCCAGCCCAAGAGGTGCTGGGTTTGACATGGAGAACCACAGTGGACAGTGAGTCGTCTCTCGAGACGCAAACAGATCCACTCGGGCTGAGCCGTAGTTCTCCCATAAGAGCTTCACCGTCTCGGGGTGAAGTCTCCATTCCCCGGGCCTCGGCCCCTGCCTCGACAGGATGTCTGCTCCCACATTCAGGTACCCCGGGATGTAAACTGCTCTGAGGGAGAGCAGTTTCCCTTGGGACCACAGGAGGATCTGATTCGCCAACTTGTACAAGGGGCGTGACCTCAGACCCCCCTGATGATTTATATATGAGACCACCGATGTGTTGTCTGATCGAACTAACACATGATGGCCCCTGAGGTCTGGGAGGAAATATTTCAGTGCTAGAAATACCGCCATCATCTCCAGGCAGTTTATGTGCCACAAGAGATGATGGTCCTGCCACAGACCTCGAGCCGAGCGACCACTCATGATCGCCCCCCAGCCCGTGAGGGATGCATCTGTCGTTAGCGTGACGCGACGACTGAGAGCCCCCAGCACAGGTCCCTGGGATAGAAACCAAGGTTGCTTCCATATGACTAGAGCACGTAGGCATCGCCGCGTGACTCTGATCGTACGAAATGAATTCCCCCTCGGTGAGAACCCCTTGGTTTTGAGCCACCACTGAAGTGGCCTCATGTTCAGCAGGCCAAAAGGTATCACGTTGGACGCTGCTGCCATAAGACCTAACAGTCTCTGAAACTGTTTGACAGTGAGTGACTGGCCTAGCTTTATGTCCGAGACGGCATTGAGGATTGATGTTATGCGAGCCGGGGATAGCCGGGCACACATAGTCACCGAATCCCATACCACGCCCAGATAAGTGGTCCTCTGAACTGGAGAAAGCACACTTTTCTTTGCGTTTAGTCTCAACCCCAACCTTCTCATGTGAGCGAGAACAACATCTCGATGTTGAACCGCCATCTGCTCTGATTGAGCCAGAATCAACCAATCGTCTATGTAGTTCAAAATGCGGATGCCCTGCATGCGCAAGGGCGTCAAAGCCGCGTCTACACATTTGGTGAAGGTGCGGGGTGACAGTGCTAGGCCGAAGGGAAGAACCCGATATTGGAATGCTTCGTCCCCGAAAGCAAACCTTAGGAACTTCCTGTGATGCGGGAGGATTGATACATGGAAGTATGCGTCTTTTAGATCTATCGTCACAAACCAGTCCTCGGACCTGATCTGTGACACGATTTGTTTTATTGTCAGCATTTTGAACTTGAGCCTTGCTACTGTTCGATTGAGCTGACGCAGATCTAAAATTGGACGCAACCCCCCGTCTTTCTTTGGCACAACGAAATAGCGGCTGTAAAAACCTGACTCCCTGCTGGGAGGAGGGACCCTTTCTATAGCCTCCTTTCGCAAGAGCGTCTTTACTTCCTGTGCCAGGACCAGAGCCTGCTCGGGGCCTACCACCGTGGGTAGGACCCCGCTGAATCGGGGCGGGCGTGTTCTGAACTGAACCGCATACCCCTTTTCTATTGTGTGCAGGACCCATTGAGATACTTTTGACAGATTTTTCCACTCTGACAAAAAATCTACTAAGGGAACCAGCCTCTCGAGGCTGGCCTCTGGTGGAATATGGGCAGCCAGCACAGTGCCCTGAAACGGAGCCCCGGCAGGGAACGACTGGCTTGGCTGCAGAGAGGGCGTGCCACCCTCGGGTGACACGCGGGGAACTACTGCGCCCTGACATTGTGGCAGGGTTGGCAGAGCGCCCCCCTGAGGGCACCGAAGACAAACGGGCACCGTAAAAAGAGGTGAACACCGCTTGACTCCGGGGGGAACCACCCTCAGGATCCTGACCGTTCTGGCGTCAGGATTTCTTTGACGAAGCCCTCTTAGCGGCAATGACGGCCCTCAGATCCGTCTTGCCCTTCGAAGGCTTCGCCTGAGAGCGTTGCCCCGCATCCCAGCTCCTCGAAGGGGGAGTACGGGTAGCAACGCTCTGCTTCTGGTGCTGTCTGTGCTGCTGCGAGGAGCTTGTACTCGGCTTCGGCTGCTCCCGCCCAGCAGCCGAAGGGACTTGGGTACGGCGGGGAAGAAACTGCTGCAATGCGGCAGACTGTTTCTTCGCCTCCTGAAACCTCTCGGTGACGGATGTTATTGCGTCACCGAAGAGGCTGGAAGGATGAAGTGGGGCATCCAAGAGAAACGTCTTATCTCTATCCTTAATCTCGGTGAGATTAAGCCATAGATGCCGCTCCGTGGCCACCAGGGCTGCCATAGAGCGACCAACAGACTTGGCCGTCTCCTTGGTGGCACGGAGGGCTAGATCAGCAGATAGACGTAACTCCTGAATGAGATCTACACCCACTTCATCGCTTTCCCCCAAGTCCTTCAGCAGGTCAGCTTGGTATGCTTGCATGATAGACATCGTGTGCAAGCACGCCGCAGCTTGACCTGCTGCCGAGTACGCTTTGCCCACAAGCGCTGATGTTGTTTTCAGCGGCTTAGTGGGCAACGTCGGGGCTTTAAGGGACGATGCCGCCTGCGGAGAGAGATGGCTCGCAAGCGTCTCTTCCGCTCTTGGCAACGCCCCATACCCGTGTTTTTTCAGACCGACCACATTGCTGTAGACGGAAGTCTGAGGTGTAAAAACACGGGTAGATACCGGTCTCTTCCACGACCTCGACACCTCGGTGTGGAGGTCGGGAAAAAACGGTAATGCCCGACGTGGAGGCTGAGCAGATCTGGACGGCAAAAAGCGTTCATCAAGTTTGCTTTTTACCGCCTGCTCTTGCTTCTCGGCTGGCCAGTCAATATTCAGTCTGGCGACAGCACGAGAAAGCACCTCCAACAGCTCCTCGCTCGCGGGAGAATGAAGTGGCGAGTCTTCAGATTCTCCCGTTGCCACGCTGACCACATCCAGCTCCTCAGAACTAGACGCCATCAGCGTGACTGTATCTACCGGAGCGGAAGAAACCGCAATGCGTGCTTCCTGCCTCCGGATAGACACATTGGATGCAGCAGGTGAGGGCAGAGATAAGGCTGGGCCCGTCTCTAACCCCTCTGCTACATCCATTTGCGAACCCCAGGACATAAGGCGCCGCCCTGCCTCAGCAGAAGCGGGACCCGAGCCCTGAGGAACGCGAACCGAGCCACTCTCCTCGAAGAGGGCCCGGCGGGAGCGCAGCGTTTTCAGCGGTAGCTGCTCACAATGCACACAGGCAGCCCCCTCGAGAGCTGCCTGGGCATGCTGCACTCCCAAACAAACAACACACATTCCATGTGTGTCCCCACCCGGGATAAAACGCGGGCAGGGATGCACACACTTCCTGAAAGTTTGTTCACTCGCCATATTTCTCTCAATGATACAGACAACAGTAAATAGACAGACAAGATAACACGTAGCGCTTGCTGAAGACACAGAAGCTGAATGTGAGTGTTTTCGGGCCGGCTTTATAGTTCCTGGTCGGTGACGTCACCCGCCTATGACGTTCCGTCTCCCGATTGGACAGATTTCATACGTGCTTCATGACGACATTACGCAGAGGCGTTCCCATAGCGGCAACGCAGCGTCTCGTTCCCTTGAAAGGGAATGTGATTTCCCCACAGTTCAGATGGAACCTTTTCAAATGAAAGGATACAAAACTGTTATTATCCCCCATAGTACTAGATTAAATGTCTGAGCCTACATGAGAATGAATGAAAAAAGCAAGAAAGAGGGAGGAAATGGGAAGGACGAGCAGGTGAATAGAGTGCACAGTGTTCTGTGGGCCTGGGTCAGGTTTCTGGGTCAGTTCTGGTAACACCACTGCCCGGCACTTTGTTCAGGTTCAGTCTGGGTGACTGTGAAGCACTGGGCCAGAACCGTAGTACACACCCCCTGCTCTCGCCTAAAATCCGTGTGTATCCGTGAGCGAGAGACACACAGACACAGATCTGCTATCTCCACGCTCCTCAGTGTTTTGAGCTCAATCGGAAGGAAACAGCTGAAGCCGCGGGACACGAGTCAAGCCTGCTGTCTGGTAAACACATTTACTGATGCCTTTCATTGACTTGATCTCAGCTCTGTCTGAGGATGCAGTGGTGATGTTCAGTTTCCTACAGTTATCTTTCTTACATTTTAAATTAAAATGCATTTTTAAAGATAATGTGCTGGTAGTTCTGCTGTTTTATACATCTACCAAATTGAGATCTCGGTGCATTTAATGTGAGGACTGCAAATGTCAATTTCCAAGAGCTTTAGCCAAAATGTCATTTTTTATGTTTTTGGGTGTTTTATGTACATGTATTTTTATCATGTGTTTAACCAGGGCATTCTAAAGTCAATCTTTATATTGAGTGATATTTGGGTAAATAATTATTGTAGTTGCTTTTATGACTTCATATTTATTGAAATGGTACATGCAATATTTGTGTTTTTTATTTTTTTTTAATTATCACGGGACTTTTTAAAAATGTTCTATAGAGAAACAAACAAACAAAAAAACACTTATATTTTGATGTTTCGACATATAGCTCAATTGATTTATTGTCTTTCTTTTTGTCCATTGTTGTTTATTTTTTCCTTGCTTTTTACATAACCCTGTGAATCAAAAAGTCTTCCAGTCTGTCTTGGGAATTTGAAGAGAAAAAAGTGAGTGGGTGAATAGTCCAAAAGCATCTCTATTGCTGACAAGGTCATAGTGATCTCCATTAAAGGCTTACCAGCAGAGCACAGCCTTAAACGTTACTAAAGACACCTCCAGATCAGGTGACACTTCAGCCTCCGTGCTCTTCAGATCCCCTTAAACTGGAGCAAACGTGCTTTACAGATATACCATGCATTCATGACATGATGCCTTGATAAAATGAATGTCCGTCTCTTGATTTGCAATTTTAAACCTCTCGATGTAAGGATCATTTGAACTCAAAACCATCTATTTCTGTCCGCTCTGTTGCTCCTGATTGTGGAGTAGTGCACCAGGGGCTCTGGGGTTGTATTGCGATACGGGCTCCGTGTCCTATGGTTTACCCTGTCTCGCTCCCATAAGGCTTTTCAGGAATGGGGGGGTTGGCGGCCCGGGGCCTGTGTTCAGCAGAGCCTCTCTTTGCATGGGCTGGGGTAAAGCGAGCACTATGGTGGGGTTTGTGTTGAATGGTGGAGTGACACCAGCAGGTCAAGGTGGAGTATTACCCTCCTGAAGCCGGCCTTCCTCTCATGTTTCAGATGGATATCGGCCCCTTGCCTTGCTGTGCATACCTTAGTCTATAGCCTGTGCTCCAGTCTGAAACACAAGAGACACTGAATTCTCCTTATGCCTTTTTCCAGCTTCATTGATTTCAGAGGTTCTAATCTTTCTTTACAATAAATGACACTAGCATTGATATATTTATATTAGGGCTGTTAACATTAACGCGGTAATAACGCAAGAACGCATAATAGCACTAAATTTATTAATGCGCATTTTCAGTTTGACCCGTGGAGATGCAGTCATAGGGGCCGTTCACATGTCGAGTCTAAAAACGCGTGGAAAGCGAAGCCGCGCCGCTTTCTCCTTCTTTCAAAAACGCTTGCACTCCCGTGACATCTGTCGTTGCTATGCAATCATGAACTGCGCTCTCCACGACGACGAGGAAGTCTCAGCAAAGGATAACCAATCTTCGGCGAGTTACGGCTCTGATGCAGCCACTGGAGTCGATCGCGGCCACTTTAGTCAATGCTTGTGTTTGGCTGAGCTTTTGATGTTTTGTTACAGAAAAAATGTAAAGATTACAGATAAAAATGTGCGATTAAGTTGCGATTATTCACAAGTTAACTCATGACAATCATGCGATTAATCGCTATTAAATATTTTAATCGACTGACAGCCCTAATTTAAATATATTGCAAAGAAATCCAGACATTTATTTTCCATATACTTTATTGGGACCACTGTATTTAAAGTGGCTCTATGTAGAGTTTATAAACCCTTGTTATTAGCGACACCGGTGGCCGTTAAGTGAACTGTAGCCAGCACTTGACTGAACGTGATTCAAGGGCCCGCACAAAAATTTCAGACCATTCCAACTCAATTTCTAGAGACTGGTAACATCTAACTTTTTAATTCGCCTAATTGAATTTCACGAGTTCACATAAACATATAATTAGATAGTGAAAAGTAATGCGTATTTGGCGTGCTGTCCAAGGGGAGGGCTCCGAGCTCTGAATTTTGGCCCGAACCCAGAGTATTCCCCCCGGAAGTGGTTATGAGAGACAGAATTTAGAAGTGGTGGAGGGATGCTGATAAACTGTCAATCGAACAGAGGTAAGTCTGCAGTATATATACCTCCGTTGGTTGATTAGCTGAATGCTTCCACCTGTGATAATTAGTGTAATTATCTGCACCTGCTCCTCCCGAATTTTGTTAATAAAACATCATTTCTGGGAACTGAATTTTATCACTTGTGGAAACAGTCTGTTATCATTGGCTCAATAAGAAATAATATGTTAAGCCAATGGAAAAAATTTGTTTACCAAACTGTGTTGTTGGTCCAATTAAATATTTTAAATTGTAGTACCAACTGTTTATTTCTCACAGTCTCAAAAAACATAAATACACTGAGCAAAATACAGAACGCAGACGACAGGGTTGACATTTTATCACATCACTTTATTAACAAATCTATTCCAACACAGGATATCTTTATTTTAAATAAGGAAAAACACTGAATAAATGAATACATTCAAGAAGTCTTCTGCACAGGTTGCAGAACCTGCAAATAAAAATAGAAACTAACATTAATGGCAAAGTTCCCCTGCATCACATCTGGCAAGTGGCAGAACAGAAGTTACTTAAAGGGTTAGTTCACCCAAAAATTACATTTCTGTCATTAATTACTCACCCTCATGCCGTTCCACACCCGTAAGACCTTCATTAATCTTCAGAACACAAATTAAGATATTTTTGATGAAATCTGAGAGGTTTATGTCTATAGACAGCAATATAATCAACACTGTCAAGGTGCAAAAACAAAACAAAAATAACGACTTTATTCAACAATCTCTTCTCTTCTGTGTCATTCTCATATGTTGTTTACATCCAGCGCTTCCAGGTTCTACATCAGAACGCCGACTCATTATTGGCCGGCTCCTGCGTCAGCATCACACGCATGTGTTGTGCTGATCACGTGATCAGCTTTGGCCAATCCTGAGCCGGCATTTGGACATAAACACGGAAGCCTTCACTGTGATTACTGCGTCATGACTATTATTGTTATTATTGAATAAAGTTGTTTATTTTTGTCAGAAGAGTACGCGCGTACAGCGATACACTGTTAACAAACATCCAGACACTGTCTATGCTACTGAGAGCAATGTTTAGATGAATATGAAAATATGTGCTGCATGCTTTTCTGCCAGTAATGAGATAAACACAACAAAAATGAGAAAACAGCAGTTCAGAAAGCATCTGATCATAGCGATGTGGATATGTTTGCACCAACTCTGCAATTCACCGGCATCATGTCAACAGATGAGGTCATTAAAATTACAGTGTTATGATAGTTTTATTATAAAGTATATTTGAGACTATAGACTAAATAGATCTAGCTATGTGAAGCCCGAAGTATAGTTCACTTTTTACGCAAATTTCGTCACGTGTATTTTTGCAACCATGTGTACTTGTACGAGCACCATTTTATTTTTTAGCAGTAATTAGTTTATCCACAAGGTGGCAACTGTGTCCTGGGGGCGTCGATTCACAAGGTAGTCAAAGAAAAACTGCATAAACAGAACAGACCGGAACACATGCGAGCTACAGCGACGATGATATGGCCTACATAGACGAGAGATTGTGTGAAGAGCTTAGAAAGTCTCATTAGTACAACTCTAGCATGAAAGAATACAAAGATGTTTTCATGGGTTGTAACTCGTGGGGGGAGTTTGCTCAAAACTGCTCATGTGTCAAATGCCTGTGTATGCATATTCAAATGAAGTATACTTTCCAAGGCTGTGCGTTCAACTGTGCGCGTACACGAGCGTATGCGTAAAAAATGAAGTATAGCCAGGGCTTGAGACTACAGTTTGAATTAATACCTTTTCTTTGCATTGACATTACAGTACAGAATGGATCTTACAGTATTATCCTGAACATTGTATAAGCATTCATTTCATGTCACTTGCGTAAACATGCACTGATTGGCCTCTGTTTTCAGGCATTTGTCAGTGTGAGTGAAAATCGGGCCTAAAATTGTGCGGTGCGTTAGGGTCAGTTCAAGCAGATGTTTTTGTGCTCCACTCTGCTAAGTAATCATCTGCTAGACTGACGTCTTTAACCATTGTGCTGCATCTTGCATGTAAGACACCATGCTAAATTTTAAAACGCCGTCTCTGTGAACGACCCCGAACACATCACACACACATTCACAGAACTAAGCTGGTCATGGTCGCTGGGTGCCAGTAGCCTTCATTTTACCTCAAAAAGCAGCTTCAATGGATAAGCCATTTCCCATCAGAAAACAGTTGATGCTGAAGTGAGCTCCTGAGATTATCGGTGCTCTTTTGGACAAAAGCTTTTTTGGATTGACACCAAACAGATTGGAATGAGACTCTGATTTCCTGACTGAGTCTGTTATATTCAGCTGGCAGGTTCTGGACTCACGAATGCTGCAGAAATCCACAATCAAACATCACCTGTAATAGTCACAAGCTATTCTGTTACAAAGACTGAGAATGAAAACATGACAAGTTTTGATCCAAGTAGCGGATTTGATAAATCAGTCTCTGAGGTGTTGTTATATTTCTATGCAAGCTGTGCTTGGCACCTGTCCATCCATTAGTGCCAGAGAGTTGCAGGAGAAATTCTCCCTAGATCATGTGTCACGTTGTCCCCAAGTCCAGCCGTCCAGCTGAAAGACTAGTATTTATTTTTTTTTGTCCCTGTTTGCTGTTGGTTAGAAGGCTTGATTCATGAGGGTCCAGTATTCTATGTCACAAAAGCACCACACACTAGACATAAAGAAACGTGGCCATGGTAGTGAGGTTCTAGTCAGTCTTATGGAACCTGCTACAGAAGCCTGAGCACTCACACTTTTACCCTCTTCTCATGGCCTCCTGCTCAACACTTCAAATGAACTTAATCATACTGATCATATGTTGGAGAATGAAACGCATACAAGCATAAAAGTACACGCTGCATGTGTTTTGCACAGAAGCTCTCCAGGAGCAGTGTTGTCTATCTCTGGTCTAGACTTTAAACTGAGAGAGTGTGTCTAGAACAATGCTAGAAAGGCTATTCCAGAGCCAGAGAGTAAAAGGATCTACCCCCTTTTGTGGATTTTGACATTCTAGATACTGTCAGCAGTCCAGAACTGTGACCGCAACAAAGAAGATGAATTATATGGCAAATTTCTATTTCAGGAAACACAGATGAGTAAATGACTTGGCATTTGTGTAATGTTCTTTAAAATAAACTATGCTCTGTTCAGCCCAGATTACACACAAGTCAACATCACCGATTGGGTATTTTAATATCTGAGATACAGAAAGACAAGATATAGAAATATAAAGACAAGATTCATGTGCTGTTTTTAAAGGCATGGTTCATGCAAAAATGAAAATTCTGTAAATAGACAAAATGGTATTGTTCTAAAGCTGTATGATCTTTTGTTTTCTGAACACAAAAGGAGCACACGTACTTTGCAGATATGTAACCTAATTTTCAAGGTTAGGTTTTGGAATTTTGTTTCAGTTTCAGCTAACTAAAACACTGATGTTCCGTAAATTGAAATTAAGGGCCTTATTTTAACGATCTAAGAGCATGGTCTGAAGCTCATGGCGCAGGTGCAGTTAGGGCATGTCCGAATCCTCTTTTGCTAGTTTGGTCCAAAAGGGCTGTATTCTCTAATATGAGTCTATTCTCCTAATAGACTCATATTCTCCTAATGAGTCATGGTTGTGTTTTAGGGGTAACGTGCAATAAACCAATCAGAGTCTCATCTCCCATTGCCTTTTAAAAGACAGTTGCACTCGCGCAATGGCGGATTCACTATTTACCTGGCGGAATTTGTAAGTGGAAAAACTGAACGTTTCTCCAGAGAGGAATCCTATTATTTCCCTGTGTGTGTAATAAGCAGAGTGTATGGCCGTTGTTAAATAACAAAAAAATACTGCACCATTAACTTTAGAGCAGGTTTTTGTTTGTCAATGATGCAGTCATTTTCAGTTTCTCAAAATAGCAACACGCCAACAATGCGCCTGAACACACCTCGTTTTCACACCAGCACGCCCATGGGCGAACAGATGGACGCGAGTGCATTTGCTATTTAAACAATGTGCCACTGGATGTGAAAATGATAACTGTGTCGGGCTGAAACTAGCAAAAAACACTTGAGTCAGGCCTGGAGTCTCATTGCGCTGGGTGTATGATGGTTCCCTTAGTGTACAGTTTCTTTTTTAGGCCTAATTTTGTTTTCAGATGATTAAAGTGATAGTTCACTCAAAATTATTAACTCGGGCTCATGTCGATTCAAACCTGTATGTCTTTCTCTTTTCTGTGGAATGCAAAAGAAAATTGAAGAGTGTTTCAGCTTTTGTTTATGCAGTGAAAGTCATTGGGGCCCAAAGGTTTCAAGCTTCAAAATGGGCATAAAGGTAGTGTAAAAGGGTTATAAACAACTCCAGTGGTGAACAGACTGAAATTTAAGAAGTTATTCTCTCTCAAATCAAATCAAAACATTGACCAACTCATGTATACAATCAAATTCAATTATGGTGACACACCAGTAACATCAAACCTTATTTGTTCTTGAACATCACTTGACTTAAATGATTAGTTCACCCAAAAATGAAATTTCTGTCATTAATTGCTCGCCCTCATGTTGTTCCACACCCGTAAGACATTCGTTCATCTTTAGAACACAAATTAAGATATTTTAATGAAATCTGAGAGGTTTCTATCCCTCCATTGACAGCCTGCGCAACTACCACTTTCAAGGTCCAGAATGGTAGGAAAGACATCGGGAAAGTAATCCATGTTACCCCATTGGTTTAACCTCAGTTTTATGAAGCGATGCAAAGCACATGTGAGTTGTGTTGACACGTGAGTCTGAACACAACATACATGGATTGTAATGCTCGCCAGAACGCGCGTTGCACAACAATATTTTCGTAAGTGGTAAATTATGTTTTTTCGTGCAAACAAAGCACTCGCATCACTTCATAAAATTGAGGTTAAACCATTGGAGTCACATGGAGTACTTTAATGATGTCTTTCCTACCATTCTTTTCTACCGTTCTGAATGTGGTAGTTGTGTTGGATCTCTATGGAGGAACAGAAACCTCTTGGACTTCATCAAAAAGATCTTCATTTGTGTTCCGAAGATGAACAAAGGTCTTACGGGTTTGGAACAACATGAGGGTGAGTAATTAATGACAGAAACTTATTTTTTGGGTGAACTAACCCTTTAACATTATGACAAGCAGCAATTATGTTTAATGGTAGTGATGTGTTGCCATTATCACAGTAGTTCTCAAACTGGGGGGCGTGGAGTTATAAAAGTGGGCCACAGCAAGGCTAAGGAAAAGTATACAGTCAGCAGATTGTCATGCAAAAAAGAAACCTCTTCAGGATCATACAAGATCCCACTGCGAAATTATCCTGCTTATTATGCAGCTACTTGGAACTTAAGTAAATCAAAGAACACTAAATATTAATTTAGACTTGAGCTGTCAGTTGTAGTGGATGTTGTCGTGGAATAAGAGACTGCTAGATGGCGCAATTTGAAGAATCCGAATTGAGTATTGCAGGGACCAGTGTAAAAATATGAATGAATGATGCATGGTTCTGCACTAAGCATGGACAAGTCTGTGAAAGGACTGCTTGTGTTAGGTAAACGTAAAGCAGACAATAAAACTACATCAGAGAGAAAAAACAAATATGCGATGCTGTCTACACTGGATGTGGTGCGACACAACAAATCTTAGACAATAAACTGATGCCCTATTCTCGCTCGCGCAACTTCTGACACAATGACAATTGGATTTGCAGCTTTTGCTTTGTTGCGTCCAGTATACAGCCTCAAGCTGTTGCGGCACAGCCGTTGAGTCCGGTGTAGACACAGTGATTTAAAGACAAGAAAATATGACGAGGCATATCTCGCCCTGGGATTCAGTTGTAGTACTGTATTGATTACAATGTTTCAAATAAATCCTATAGGATTTTGCAAGCAAGGTCATGTCTGAGAGTGACTTTATGTAGGGTGTGTGCGCATGTAGGTGGGGGAAAAAATATTTTTCTCTACAAAAGGGTTGCCCTGCAGAAAATGTTATACAAATGTGTCAGTCATTGCCTTGGTAACATAACGCTTTACTGATGACATGAGATGTAATTAGCGACTGTGGTATGGAGGATGATCAGATATTTCTTTTAATTTAATTTGTGTTTACATTGCTCAAATAGCATGCTTAGCCAGCTACAGAGAAACTGGTAGACAGGCGACAGAAAAGTGACCAATCCTGAGTGGCGACGTCACTACATGCATTCTAGCAGCATGATTCAGAATGGTTAACCAGCCATGAATTCTGGGCTGAGAACAGTTTGTATAACGGGTTATATCTTGTAAACAGATCATTTATTATAGCTTGTCAAATTTGGGTGTGAGCAAAACACGCTGTGTTTTGTGTGTGTCCCTTTAAATGCAAATGAGCTGCTGCTCCCGCCCCCTTTCCAGAAGAGGGTGGAGCTTTAACAGCTCAACAACAACAAAGCTGGAGAATCTCACGCAGACAAAATGAGGATTGTCAGTAACGGTGTTCAGCCTTACATTGTTCAAACCGGAGTCGACACTGATGGAGAGACTCAGGAAGAAGTTACAACTTTTAGAATGAAACTGGACGTTTCTGAATGGTTAGTGGATAAATTTATGTAGTTGCTGTGGAGTTGATTCAACTCATCCACTAGCATGTGCCGTCATGTTCATCTTTTGTGTTGAATTGACCCTCGTTTGTGAAGCAGTCCGGCGTAAAATGACGGCATGTCAACAACACTCTACTACAACAACTCTTCCTCTTCTCTAAAGCAGCCCAACATGGCCCCGCCCCCTTTGTTGTGTGTTCTTGGGGGCGGGGTTTATGTAAATTTTAGGGTTAGTGATGTCACTAACCCTGGGAAGAAGCTCGTTGTAGTCCCTACCAGCCTTTTGTTGTAGTCCTTAAAAAGCAATTTCTGTAAAAGATAATATCTCCCTTTGCATTGAACTTTGAGCGTCGTAACTTTGCAGATGTTGTTTATGATCAAACAGCAACATTACACACTAACTAAAGTTAAATCAACCACCCCTTTAACGTTTTAACCAATTACAAGGTGATGTTTGGTCCAATTAGACCCAACAAATGATTCTGTGATTATTCACATTTCTCTTCTTTCTCTACAGACAGAAAATGGGGATGTTCTGTGTACACACTTTCTTCATAATTATAATAGCACTGACCTTTATAACCTTGTGTGACACAATCAAGCCCACTCAGAGGCCAAAGTACCAGTACACCAAGAAACCCCCTAGAGAGGTGGTCCAAACTACTGCATATGCAGGCAAGCCTACAGTCACAGCACGGATTGTGGACTACACCAAAACAAGAGAGCGCTTCCCTGCATACATCACAGAGAGCACTACACTTCCTGCTGACAGCTATATAGACTACCCTACAGATACCACCGCATCTCCAACAACATCGAAAGACAATTACACACTAGACTATAATGAATGCTACTTCAACTTCTGTGAGTGCTGCCCTCCAGAGAAAGGCCCACAAGGGTTCAAAGGAGACATAGGACTGCCAGGTCAGCAAAGTGAAGTCATCCCTATACATTTATTTACTAAATAATGTGTTGTTTACTATAGATGTGGTGGGGGAAATCCTGGGTTCTGTAATTTTGTTTAATGGTGTATTGTAGGCATACCTGGGGAAAAGGGAGCACCTGGACCCAAAGGTCTACCAGGTCCAATAGGGCCAAAGGGCATTTCAGGATCTAAAGGGGATAAAGGTAAGTTTTTGAGCAGTAGATTACATAATGACATTATCCTTATTCAGTCATCAGTTATAATATTGCAGGTTTGAGATTTGCTATTGTAATGCATTAGGAGAGAAAGGTGATCAAGGAAACACAGGACTCACAGGATCTCCAGGCATCCAGGGAAAGGCTGGAATGAAAGGTGAACATAATTATCCATTAGGTCCCGCTGGAAATATAAATGTTAGAGCAAAAAACATGAATATAAGAACTCAATATTTTTACTCAACAGGTGAGATGGGTATTAAAGGTGAGAAGGGTGCAGCTGGCCTGCCAGGATTCAAAGGTTCTAAAGGGGAAAAAGGAGATCCAAATCTGAATGTGTCAAAGGGTGATATGGGAGAGACAGGCAAAGATGGACCACCAGGACCCCAAGGCATGACTGGTGAAAAGGGTGAAAAAGGTGATAGAGGAGAGTGCGGTTTACTTGGTGAGAGGGGCCTGAAAGGTGAGGCAGGTGACCCTGGACCACCAGGTGTGCGTGGAGACCCTGGTCCATCTGGGCAACACGGTATGCACGGAACTCCAGGCATCGCCGGAGAACGTGGGGAACCGGGAATTCCTGGAGCAAAGGGTGAGCCAGGAGCACGTGGGCCACCAGGAAACAAAGGTATGAGAGGTCTGAGGGGAATAAAGGGTGACCGTGGCCCCCAAGGGAAACGTGGAGACCGAGGCCTACGTGGAATGAAGGGTGCGATGGGTCAAAGTGAATCGAGAGTACGTTCTGCTTTCAGCGTTGGCCTATATCCCAGCAAGTCTTTTCCTCCTTCGGGATTTCCAGTTCGCTTCGACAAGATCTTTTACAATGGAGAAAACCATTATGACATCATCTCAAGCAAATTCAACTGCACCTACTCAGGAGTTTATGTGTTCTCCTACCAGATCACAGTGAGAAACAAGCCACTTCGTGCCTCTTTGGTGGTGAATGGGGTGCGTAAGGTACGTTCGAGAGACACTCTACAAGGTCAAGACATTGACCAGGCATCCAATCTAGTGGTCCTGAAGCTGGAGGTCGGAGACCAGGTTTGGGTAGAGACGCTGAGAGACTGGAATGGTGTCTACTCTAGCAGCGAGGATGACAGCACCTTCTCTGGGTTCTTGCTCTACCCTGACTAACACCCTTTCCATGTATAAACCAGGGCTAGATCTTGAACTGAACTTTACATGATATGGACATGGGAGGAATTAGGCTTAGTGTTGTTATCATAGAGAGAAGGAAGTGTACTGTTTAAATGAGCATCAGCCAACACTATTGATTTCATTGTGTTAACCAAGCCAGATAGGCTAATTTGATTTCAAAATTAAATCTTATTTTGGGGAAAGAACACCTAAAATACACCAAATTGTCATTCAATGCACAGTTTGTGTTGTAAGAGCACTGTGCATCTCTTTTTACAGACTGTTTTGGACATTCAGTATATGATAAAACTTTCTTTTCAGAAAATAATTGTTTTCATAAGGTGATTAGTCTTCTTAGACAATTATTTTATCTCTTGGTATACAGTCTTTATTTACCGATCAGAGATCAGGCATTTTGACAACAGAAAGTGTGACTGAATGATCCTGTACATCAATGAGCCTCTAAGACCACTCAACATTTTCAATGGAGGCATCATTCCATAAACATTTGGTTACTCATAGGGTCAACAAAATAAACACAAATTGTAACATCAAATCATATGTAATATATTGTATGATACTTAAATCGCAATGTAGGCTTTGGGTTGTTGGGTTTCTGAGCACATAATAAAATCAAGCAAGGAATATCACTTTGATTAAGGCTTCACTTTCCTCACAACAAACTGAAAATGCGCAAAGTCTTTCAATTCTGAATCTTACTTGAATGCATCATCATCAGAAACCTATGTTATGGTTCTATAAGACTTCCTCAGTTAAAATTATGGTTTTCTGAACACAGAGATAATTCTTGTGTTTGACATGTCCTCAGTTTAAGTCCTGTTCCAAAGCCTAATGGGATATTTAATGCAGAGTTTTGCCATGGCTCAGCATCCTGTTTCCCAACAGGTTTCTCTTCCCAGTGTGTAGTTTATGTGTTGGAGGATGAGCCAAGTGTTGTTTTTCATGCACTAGTATTCCATAATAAGGCCTTTCCCTTCTACACGCAGCGGGGTGTTACATATGACCTGCCCAGGCACAATCTCCAACTGGGGAGTGTTCAACTTATCTTGTATAAAACATTTGACACATGGTTAATATTGCAAATTAAGACGTTTTGTGTTATGAATTATGTTAAAAACAGAAATAAGAAATATAAGACATTTTCATTATATCCAAGCACTGAATCTCGGACCCATCCTTATAAAAGAGAACCTCTGTTGCTACAGGACTGTTTTGGATGTGTCACGCAAGTATGACTGTATGTTCTATAACTGAAGGTGCGGCTGGTGTCTGGAAGAACACCATCCTCCTGGAAGAGAAAAGGCCAGCATAACAAAGGATTTTAGCTTTTAGCATGTTCAGGAAACGCAGAAGAAAAATACAGGTGTGGCCTACTCTGACAAAAAGAACTTGTGTGCAGCATCTCACCCTCGTGAACACTGGGATAATTGTCCAAAGGTAAGAAGCTGGTTATGCACCATTTGTGATTGTCAGCCCTATGTGAAAAATCTCCTCACACTATTTCATTAGAAACCCAAGTAAAGAAATAGTTGACCCAAAACTGAAATTCTGTCTGTATGTTTCTGTCTGTTTTGAAATATTCTTGGAACTAGTTTCTTTTGTATACTTTCATAGTATGCCAAAAAAGTTTCTGTTTTTAGGGTTTGAGGGGATAAATGAAGTCAATCAGGTTTGGAACAACATGAGGGCAAGCAAAGGATGACATTTTTATTTTGGGAAGAACTATCACTTCAGTATTTAAAGTAAATCCTAAAAGATAACACCCTATAACCAATCTCTAGGAACATTCTCGGTCATGATGTTTGTAATGAAATGTGATTTGATTAATCTCAGAGCTGGTCTCTATGGATTCCATATGGAGCAAATTAATGAGATAAATATTTCCCTACACAAAGGCCAATGAAAAAGTGCACTACAAAAGTTGCACTATATTCTCAAGCTTATTAGTAATACAACATTTTTGCCTTGTTTTATCTTGCAACATTGTGCTTGTCTGTAAAGATAAAATGGCTGATACAGTAAAAAAAAAAAAAAACAGGGAAATAATTAGCTCAAAAAAAATAAAAGAAAAAAGAAACATATTGTCCAAGTTACATGCCTTACAAATTACACATGGTCAAAATTTCAGCTAATCTTTGAGGTGCCTCAAGGTTCAGTGTTTGGTCCTCCTCTTTTCTGCATTTACACAATCTCACTGGGAACGATCATAAAGGCACAGGGCTTCTCCTGTTATGCAGATATACTGTATGCAGATAATGCCAACCAGGACAGCATGGGGTTACACTTTATTTTAAGGTGACTTAGTTACATTGTACATACTACTTACTATAGTACTGAGAAATATGAATTACTTACTATAGAGTTAAGGTAAGGGTTTGGTTTAGCGTTAGTTACTTGTAATTATGCATAATTTACTGTTATCACTATAGTAAGTACACATGTAACTATGTCACCTTAAAGGGTTAGTTCACCCAAAAATGAAATTTCTGTCATTAATTACTCACCCTCATGTCGTTCCACACCCGTAAGTTTCATCTTCAGAACACAAATTAAGATATTTTCGATTCAATCTGAGAGGTATATGACTCCTCCATAGACAGCAATTTAATTACCACTGTAAAGGTCCAGAAAGGTACTAAAGACATAGTTAAAATAGTCGACGAGACTACAGTGGTTCAACCTTAATGTTATGAAGCGACAACAAAAAAAAGAAAGAAAAAAGACGACTTTATTCAACAGTATCTTCTCTTCTGCGTCAAAATATCTTAATTTGTGTTCTGAAGATGAATGAAGGTCTTACGGGTGTGGAACAGCATGAGGGTGAGTAATAAATGACATTATTTTCATTTTTGGGTGAACTAACCCTTTAAAATAAAGTGTTACCCAGCAAGGAACCTGGGCGATGTGTTTGACGTCCAACTGAGTTTTTTCACCCATATTTTAACCATGGCCTGGTCGTGCACGTTTGCTCTTTACAACATCAGGAAAATCAGACCCTTCCTGTCACAGAGAGAGAGAGAGAGAGAGAGTGAGGCATCAGGTCTTCAATTAGCCTATGAGAACCCACATCACTCCCCTCCTGATCTCTCTGAGTACTTAAGGAAAGATTGCATAAATATAAAAATCGAAAACGGCATCAGAGTACATATTCTTCAATTCACAAAGTTCAAAATCACAAAATCTATCAGTTAGATTAGCTGCTGATGACATTTACATTAAATTCCACTGAAATGAAAACTAGAACTTCCTGAGTCCTCCATGTTCAATTTAGAATTAAAATTTTGTTTGCACACTCCTGACTTTTTCTCCAAAACATTTACGGAGACAAACAAACACAATAACAAAAAGAGATAAGCAGATCAATCAGACCACGCTGACCTGGGGTGAACAGAGAACAAAAAATATATTTTGTGTTCAGTATGGTTGAGCTTCTGCCATATTTGATGTGCTCCATGTATGTGCGTTGATTATGTTTATATGTGAAGAATTTAAATCTTCTAAAGCAATTGTTGACTTGGATTAAACTGTTTGATTCATATGGATTATGTATGAACTTTTTGATGCATCACCATTTTGGTTGCATGCAATTTCAGCGAAGGTACAGAAAACTTTCAGTTTCAGTTTCATTAGTTTTTCACAATTGCTAAGAGACATTTCTTGAAACCTTCACCCATTTTCTCACAATATTAACAACATTCACAAAACCCGACTCTCCTGGCAAAATCAAACATCTCACCTGTACTCAAAATCAAACAATGCTTTCAAAACACTACAGATCATTCATTAGACACTACAGCAGAAAAAAGTAGATTGTACACAGTAAACAAATATTGCAATTACATGAAAAAGTATTGTAATCCCAACTTAGTAAGGTGCATATATTGTATACTGTAAATATGTACTGCAAGTATAGTATTTAATTTTTGTATATTCAGCACTTGCATACTGTAAAAATACAGTAGTCTAACTGCAAAAGCCACAAAAGATTTAAAAAAAACCTCCAAATGAAAAGTAACATGTTACAATACACTCAAAAAAAGTTGTGAAACTGCAAAATCAAGGTCAGTGAGAGATTCATTCTGCCTCAGCATCACGTCTTCATGTTGGGTCCGGCCTCAGGACTGTCCACATCACAGGTAATGATGGGAAAAACCCTCTGGTGTGCCGGTAGATCAAAATATTAAATATTATTTCATGCGGTAACTGCTATGAACTGCATATGTGAATATTATGTAGACTTACTGTTTACATCAAATTCCTGCTTTAATAGTAGATTAATCACAGGTTTCATCAGTCCAGTCTGTGAATTGCAACATAAATGTCTGCGTTGAGCTTCAAAGGGCGTCTTCAACGACGGTACTCTATAAAAATGAAGTCTATATTTTTTTGCATTCAGATTCCGACATCCAGAAGCACAACAAAACATTTTTCTCTTATTCTGTGGATTTTGCCCATTTTCCTCCACTTTTTTCTGCCACCACTATGACCGCGCAGCTGCAAGTGATGTAACTGTGACGTCTGCTCCTAATTGAACTTCCTAAATCTGTCTGATATCAAACTAAGGTGAAGCCGATCTAAAGTTCAGTTATACAGCTACTCCACTAAAATAAATAAAACAAAGAAATGGTGCTCTTTCTGTAGTTATTTCCCCCTTCTTTCATTTGAATTGATTTGTGTGTAAACGGGGCCGAAGATCAAATTAGACAAGTGTTTTCTGTTCCTTCAGTAGCTCATTTTATTTATCATTTTTAAATAACATATTTCTGGTTTCATACCCAGATTATTTAGATAAATAAATGAGGTTACAATCTGTCCACAATGGGACACTACATACCACAGCAAAACTGGAACTCTGCATGCATAATTAATATTCTTCATAGAACAAAGGGGCAAACAGTAGCTTTAAAAAAGTCATTGCTTAACTCTCTAAATAAAATAAAATGTGTTTTATTTTCCATTCTGTAACAGCATTTCTTGAAAGTTAAATATACAGAAAATAAATATTTGATTATAGACTTTTTTTTTGAAGTAATTTATGATTAAATCCATGTTTACTAATGCGCTGGTGTCTATTAAACCACACCTGGGACTCAAGCTTTGCCTGCAGCAGGATTACTCTTCATCACAGCATGCTGTAACCAATCCTATCATAACAGCAACCATAGGAAATATTACATTACAGCAGGTTTTGAGTGACAGGGCAGATATATAACCCTAAGCCACACCGGTTCTGCCCTTGTGTTTAATTCTCAGTTCAAATGACCAGCAATGCCAATAATAATGGCCAGGAAACATTGGGAGAAGCAGAGGAAAAACTGAAATTAATGATATGTGCTAATAAGTTATGTATTCTAATACTTCAGTGGCTTGCATAAAGCAGTTAAAACAGTGCAAAAAACTATGGTTATTTATGATTCATACCCTCCATCTGTCTAATTTCACACTCGGAAATTTAAAAAGAAGGTCAAGAAGATAATCTAAATATATCAAAACATTCCCAGAATAAACAAAATAATAAGAAATATAAATTATGAAGATATTTAACTTATTATCTGGGACTATTAAGTTTTTTTGGCATTGTAACATTATTTTCAAAACAACATTAAACAGTTATTTATTTATTCTCATTCTCAGTAGTGATTCTCATTACCGAATGATTTTTTTTTACATTTATATTTACACAAATTAAAAGCAGTACAGCAGATACCACCCTGATTTATAAATACTTCATAATGTCCAGTAATATTTTTTTTCACAATGACACAAACAAATCGTAATGATCATAAAACTATACTTAAAATTCTCAAATTCTTTTTTCTTTGTACTTTGGAGTAAAATATAAGCCAAACATGACTGCCGATCACCGCATAAAGAACCGAAGCTCGAACGCTTGAGCGTCGTGATGCGGATCCAGACACCATCACTAACCTGCGGGGACGAGTCGCCCGTTACTGTCAGTCTACGGCCGGTTCAGATGGGAGCTAGCTAGCAAACTTCTGCGGCTGTAACGGAGGAGGCAGGCTGTCGCTGCCAATGTTGTCCGAGTCGATGGTGAAGGTGGCAGAGGTGCGTGTCCGTACAGGAGCCGCTTCCAAAATGCCCAGTACAGAGAGTTCCTGCCCTTCCTTCCATTCGATGAGGTCAGCCTCCAGAGTTTGAGGCTCATCTGCTCTCCGTTCCTGTCGAACCCCTGACGGCAGGTCCTTCCTCTGGTCCGGCGGCGCGACGGTCGTGCTGCTCGCTACAGCTCTAGAGCCGCTCTGGGAGCTGTGGCCGGAGGAAGTGGCCTTGGGGCCCAATGGAGACGCCGCACCAGACATGTAGAGCTCAAAGTCCTCCTGGCTCAGGTTCAGCGACTGCGCATCCAGCTTCTCGATGAACGCCACGGCACAGCACTGCAACAGGAACAAGTGTGGAGATGAGCGGCCTGACTCAAGAACCAATCAAGGTTTGTTCACACTCAGGGCCTAAAATTAACACTCGCCAAGCGCCAAATGAGAGTAAAAAAAATGTAGGGCTGCAACTAACGATTATTTTGATAATCAATTAGTTTTCCGATTATTTCTTCGATTAATCGGAACTTCTGTGGGGTGTAAAGGAAAATTAATAACTATTAGTGTAACTAATTACTTTTGCCAGAAAGTAATAAGTAAAGTAATAATATTTCTTTTGAAAGGAGTAACTAGTAACAAGTAATAAATTACATTTTTTGAGTAACTAGCCCAACACTGATTATAAATATACAACCCAAATTCCGGAAATGTTGGGACGTTTTTTAAATTTGAATAAAATGAAAGCTAAAAGACTTTCAAATCACATGAGCCAATATTTTATTCACAATAGAACATATACAGATAAAATAACAAATGTTTAAACTGAGAAATTTTACAATTTTATGCACAAAATGAGCTCATTTCAAATTTGATGCCTGCTACAGGTCTCAGAATAGTTGGGATGGGGCATGTTTACCATGGTGTAGCATCTCCTCTTCTTTTCAAAACAGTGTGAAGACGTCTGGGCATCGAGGTTATGAGTTTCTGGAGTTTTGGTGTTGAAATTTGGTCCCATTCTTGCCTGATATAGGTTTCCAGCTGCTGAAGAGTTTGTGGTCGTCTTTGACGTATTTTTCTCTATAGGTGAAAGATCTGGACTGCAGGCAGGCCAATTCAGCACCCGGACTCTTCTACGACGAAGCCATGCTGTTGTAATAGCTGCAGTATGTGGTTTTGCATTGTCCTGCTGAAATACACAAGGCCTTCCCTGAAATAGACGTCATCTGGAGGGGAGCATATGCTGCTCTAAAACCTTTATATACCTTTCAGCATTCATAGTACCTTCCAAAACATGCAAGCTGCCCATACCATATGCACTTATGCACCCCCATACCATCAGAGATGCTGGCTTTTGAACTGAATGCTGATAACAGGAAGGTCTCCCTCCTCTTTAGCCCGGAGGACACGGCGTCCGTGATTTTCAACAGGAATGTCAAATTTGGACTCGTCTGAACACTTTTCCACTTTGAAAGTCCATTTTAAATGAGGCTTGGCCCACAGGACACGACGGCGCTTCTGGACCATGTTCACACATGGCTTCCTTTGTGCATGATAGAGCTTTAGTTGGCATCTGCAGATGGCACGGCGGATTGTGTTTCCCGACAGTGGTTTCTGGAAGTATTCCTGGGCCCATTTAGTAATGTCATTGACACAATCATGCTGGTGAGTGATGCAGTGTCGTCTGAGGGCATCCAATAAAGGTCTTCAGCCTTGTCCCTTACGCACAGAGATTTCTCCAATGTCTCTGAATCTTTTGATGATGAGATTTGCAAAGCCTTGGCAATTTGATGTTGAGGAACATTGTTTTTAAAGTATTCCACAATCTTTTCACGCACTCTTTCACAGCTCTGCCCATCTTTACTTCTGAGAGACTCTGCCTCTCTAAGACATCCCTTTTATAGCTAATCATGTTACAGACCTGATATCAATTAACTTAATTAGTTGCTAGATGTTCTCCCAGCTGAATCTTTTCAAAATGTCTTGTGCCAAATATTTTGAGACATGTAGCAGGCATCAAATTTGAAATGAGCTCATTTAGTAGATAAAAGTGTACAAATCTCTGTTTAAACATTTGTTATGTTATACACATTCTACTGTGAATAAAATATTGGCTCATGTGATTTGAAAGTCGTTTAGTTTTCATATTATTCAAAATTAAAAAACATCCCAACATTTCTGGAATTCAGGTTGGACTTTATTACCCTGAAGACACCAGAGAATGCTTGAAGAACTCAAACCATATATTGTCGCAGTCGTGTGTTTATTAGTCATGTTTAATCAATCAAAGTGTTTCACTCTCTTGTGTATTAAGCTACAGTGATAGCGTGATGCCCATAGGGATTTCCTGGAACGACGTGCGTTATATTTCTTCTGTGGGGCATATTTGGAGTTTCTTCACAAGAGCGCCCTCTGGCTTTCAGATGGAGCAGCATTTATCCATACTTCACTGACAAGCTGCGCATTAAAAATAAATGAATAAATAAAAATAACACCCCCCCCCCTCATTAATTAATATTGCAGCCCTAGTGAGTATCCTAGTAAACACAGTCAGTTGTGTCTTAAGTGAATGTAAACAGTCGAGAAAGACAACGCATGTGTAACAGTATATTTGATCCGTGCATTAGATCTTAAAGTGACAACAGCCTAATATTTCTGTTGCTCTCTGTTTTTAATGTTAATCAAAAGGACAAAGAGAAAAAAAAAAATGACTGAATAACTTTTGAAACTTTAATAAGAATTAATCTATGTGTAATTTATACAGTGAAGACTATCCAGCGTTATCTTACATTTGATTACTTTATTCATTGTCTCTACCTGAAAACTACTGTTACTTGTCTTTAATAATGTTTTAAAATTATATTAGTTAGGCTAGTAGTTTTAGCTGTGGTTAGAATTGTGAATTTTCACTGGTATCTAAAATTTTGGTCATAACTGGCTGTTTTTTAATGGCCGGTTAAAAATATTTATCAGTGCAGCTTCAAAGAGCTCTACAGACGAGGAATAAGGGTCTTGTCTAGCCAAGCGATCAGTCATTTTCTAAAAAATAAATAAATAAATAATTATATACTTTTAACAACAAATGCTCGTCTTGCACTGCTCTGTGATGCTCCACGCATTACGTAATCACGCTGGAAAGGTCACGCGTGATGTAGGTGGAAGTACCGCGGTAGGGTGAAAAACTCCATCTCATTTTCTCCTCCAACTTCAAAATCGTCCAACATCCCTTTTTTTGTAAAGGGCGTTTGACTTAGTCTTTGCACGTTCACTTTGTAAACACTGGATCGGTACTTCTGCCTACGTCATGCGTGACCTTTCCAACGTGATTATGTAATGCGTGGAGCATCACAGAGCAGTGCAAGATGAGCATTTGTGGTTAAAAAGTATATAATTTTTTTGAAAATGGCCGATGGTTTCTCTAGATAAGACTCTTATTCCTCATCTGGGATCGTGTAGAGCTCTTTGAAGCTGCACTGAAACTGACATTTGAACCTTCAACCCGAAAAATCCTGGAATGTTTTCCTCAAAAACCTTCATTTTTTTCAACTGAAGAAAGAAATGAACATCTTGGATGACATGGAGATGAGTAAATTATCAGGCAATTTTAATTCTGAAGTCAACAAATCTTTTAAGCCACCGGCCATTCTGGCAGGTGTGGCAAAAAGTTAGTTTTAGCCCTGAGCACACCTCTCCTCAACAACACATGACTTGTCTGGAGCACAAACACAGCAGGACGACACACACACTGAATACTTCATCACTAACATACTAGTGCTCCTAGTTACGTGATGAACGATCTAACACTTAGTTATGACTATGACAGAAACCTTCTGACTCACTCGAACATGGAGTGTTGTGGATTTATTCCAGACTCCTGTGAATCATATAGTTCACACAATCTGAAAGTATTTTACGTCTTAACCAATAACGCACCAAAAGCCTGAGGTGGATGAAGTCTTACTAGGTTAGTGAAGTAATATCCGTCCTCTCCACTCATGAGGCGGCTGGGGTTGCAGTAGCGGGTGATGTACTGGATGTTGGAGTGTAATCGCGGCAGATTGGCCTTCAGCACTATATAGACGAGAGTGGGCAGGAAGTCGTCTGCTGAGGCGGCAGCTTTCTTACTGCCCTGGATGGCAGTCATGATGTGTTTACTACACCTGGTGACGCATGCAAGCTTCTCCTTAGGAACCTTTTTAGAGTCCAAGTCGATCAGATCTATTCAGAAAAAAAAAGAAAAAACAGTAACACTTTAGAATGGGGGGAACATTTTCACTATTAACTATGACTTTCACCTCACTGAACGCTTAATTTACTGCTTATTAATAGTTAGTAAGGTATTTGTTGTAGTGGTTAAGTTCAGGTATTGGGTAGGATTATGGGATGTAGAATATGGTCATGCAGAATAAGTCATTAATTTTTCCTTTATAAGCACTAATAAACAGCCAATATGCAGCTAATAAGCAACTAGATAAATTAGATAATTCTTCCCCATACTGAAATGTTACCGAATAAACATTTTAAAATAGGCACCATTTACTTAAAAGTGACATCATGAAAATCTGTCTTTTTCCATGTTTAAGTGTTATAATCGGGTCCCCAGTGTATGTACCAACCCAGAAAATGTGAAAAAGGAAAACCCTGTAACTCTGTTTTGTTAAGTCTATCTCTGCAAGCACGTGAAAAAAATGAGCCGCTAAGTTTTCACTTCCTTAGTGACATAGGAAGGGGATCTTATTATAATATTACCACCCCTTAATCTGCACTTTCCACCCACGGTGACACCATTTTGTTTTCACAAGTGACAACGGTGTACCAGTTCGAGCAAAGCATGCCAACTGTTGCACTTTTAAAGGAACAAAATGCTTGTTTTTGTAATCTTTTATCAAAGTGCAATGCATTTCTCTGCCTTTTAAATCTGATTTACAAAAGCTTCTTTGAAATGTAGTTGATATTTGTAATGCACATCTCTCAAAGCACTCTCACAATGGCACAGACTTCTGACAGAAGCATCTCAATCTGGAAATTGATTGATGCGAACACTATTTTCTTCAATCATCTTCCACAGAAGAAAGAAAGTCATACAGGTTTGGAAGCTTCAAATGCGTCTCACCAAAATCCAATCTGTCTGTGTTATAAAGCGGGTTTTACCCTAAATCTGCTGGAGCACACGCGTGTCTGTACCTGTTATGGCTCTCTCCACACTGTCCGATACTTTAGGGATCTGCTCGTCCACTGGGACACACAGCATCGCAATGGACACCCAGTGCAAAGCCCTGAAACACACACACATGACAGTGTTACACTGCCATTACTCTTCACATCTCAACCTTACAGATGCTTCCAGCACACCTGATTCTCTTCTGGACAACCAGGTCCTTCTTCTCGTCGTCTGTGTGCTCCGGGCAGAAGAGCTGCTCATACAGACGGCCCATCACATAGCGCTCCACCTCCTCCATCACAGTCTCCATCACATCTGGAGAGCCTGACACACAATTACACACAGCTGTCAGAGAAACAACCAATGCACATGTGAATATATAGAGCAGGGGTGGGTAACCTATGGCACAGGCGGCAGTGTCGGTCACGCATCAATAGCAAGAGACGGGTTACAGGTGTGTGTGTTTAATCTAGATAGTCTCTCGCACCTGCTGCATGACCATCTACTTCATTCCTCATGCACCACACAGCCTGTTTTATTAAAGGGAACCTATTATGCAAAACTCACTTTTGAACACAGATGTGTGTAAACAACCAGCCTATAATAGTAAAAATCCACCTCCATTTTTAATCCCCAGCAGCGTTTCAGAGTAAGCCGTTTAAGTTTCTGAGCAATGTGACGTCACATTGGAACAGGCCCCGCCCATGACTGATGACAGACTCCGCCCTTTTAGCTCAGCTCCTCCCCCCCCTTTAAGCTGTTCGCCATGTTTGTCTCCTCGCCAGATCATTTAACAGCACCAATTAACTAAGAAATTTACTCTTATTAAAGCTACTAAAGTTATTCAGTCAAGAGCAGTCAGTGATTTTCTGTTTTTCTTTTGTTGTTTGCTTCATATTAACAGCAGTAGATTACGCTGCTGTCACTTTAATACACAGATCTAATATACACACGTGATTTCTTTCCCTGTTGTTTACATTCACAGACATAACTGACTGTGTTTATGCGAACTTTGTGTGTTTTTGATGGTTTACGTGCAATAAGACGTGAAAGAGAACTTAGTTTGATACTCACAGGACACACCGTCTGACAGACAGCTTTCTGTGTGTGCGCTCAGAAAACCATATAATCAGAAGTTTAGACTGATATGGCTTTAAAACATGCAAATACTAAATAAAATAAACAAATAAATAAAAAATTCATGATGATGAAGAACTGCAATGTCGCATGAGTGTGATCACGATAGAGATGATAATCAAAAACAAACAGATGTTTTAGTTTTTGGCAGAGTATCCAATGCACAGGTTGTACAGGCTCCGCCCTCTTTTGGAAAGGGGGCGGGGAGCAGCAGCTCATTTGCATTTAAAGACACATGCACAAAAACTGCATGTTTTTCCTTCCACTCAAAAATGGGTATTTACAACAAGCTATAATAAATCTGATCTGATCTATAATAGATCTGTTGGGTATTTTGAGCTGAAACTTCACACACACATTCTGGAGACACCAGAGACTGATATTACATCTTGTGAAAACGGGCATAATAGGTCCACTTTAAGTGTTATAGTGTTGAGTACTGCACAAGTCAACAGAAGTGTTCAGTCCAAATAAACCATCGTTATACAGACTCCTTCACATTTCACACACAAATCACACTGACGGCAATGCGCTACATCATCCACACTTACAGAGTGGGAGGTTTGTAGGATCACACGGGAACATTATTCAAAGTCTAATTTAAAAACTGGGAAAATTGAATAATCATGTTTGTGACGGATCATGTTATGCTGGATTTTGCATGTCGCACCTTTAAAGTTGGTCTGAAGGTATTCAGACATGTTTTGATAGAAATCCTGCACAGAGTCTGAGAGATCGTCACAAACAGCAACCTACAACGCACACACAAAACAAGCAGACATAAAGGTTAAGAAAAACTGTAAGCTATAAAATGATTCATATGGTCTTGTTGTAGCAACAACCTCAACTGTAAAATGTAAAGCTGGATGTTTTTGACCTTTTTGCGAGCGATATTCTCAGTGAAGGCGTGGCACTGTTTGAAGATCTCATATCCAGGTCTCTGGAAGGTCTTGAGGAAGTCGATGAAGTGCTGCGTGACGTGGTCAGACTCTGCGCTGGGCTGTCGGCTGAGGGACGAGCTCTGGCTTACGGATGTCTGTGAAGATCCTGCATCTGTGAACAACACACGGACGCTCATGTGTACGAAATGTGAATTCAGAACGTTTCAATTGGAGTCGGTTTGATTTTCACTGATTCGATTCTGCATTCTGTAAGTGGATTATTTAAATGCTTCGCCTAATGTGTGATAGTCAGGGTGTGAATTACACCGCAACCTTCATGGGGTCAGAGAGTGAGGGCAAAACAAAACAGCGATTTGTTAAATCCATCGTCTATCCAACAATGTGACTGCGTGTTTTGAGTTCATATTTTTCTGCTTGTGTGTACAAGGTAAGCTATGTTTTATTAATAAGGCTTGTACTGAATTTGGTGCTTCAGTATCACTTTCTTGAGCCACGTTAAGCATCTTGATAACTGCTTGATTATGGTGCCATTGTCTGTTTTATCAGGCAGGTTTTCTTAGACAGATGTGTGTGGATTGTACAAGGCTAACCCGGCGAAATGAAAGTCTCAAAATCCAAATGAATCAAATAGGATCGACTTGAAACGAGTCAATAAATGCATGCGTGTCACCTGATCCACAAATGCAGATCTTACTCGTTGCACACACAAATTCTGACCTACATTAATACAAAATCTACGTTTTTTGTAATCACAGCTATGTCTCTATTTGTAGAAAATGCTTCATGTAGTTCTGGATTTTGCACACACAAGTTGTAAAGTATAAGTTTAAATGTAGTAACGCACATTTGTGAATTTGTCAAATAAATAAGTAGTTGTGCACACATTAATAATTAGCACCAGGCTTATTCATTGGTAGTTGTTTGTCTCTGGGTTGGGAAATGCTTGAAAACAGAAAAGAAAGTCTCAAAATCCCAATGAATCAAATGAGATTGACTCAGAAAATAATTTATTAAGCTCAAAGGAACACTAATCTCTACAACGGTGACTTTAAATATCACATTATCTTCAGAAATATGAATTAATATTAGCGTATTGGCGAAACATTGAGCAAACGATCAAGTGCGTATTTGTGTTTGCACTCTGAAGAACGACAAGACTTACAACAGTTTTTGCAGTGCTGAGTAAAGTAGCCAATCACAAACACATCTGTTGATTTCTTGAACGCAATGACCAATCAGAAGCACTGAACAAAAACTCTGGCGTTTTGAGCGGCGAGTTCTCTCGCTGGCAAATATCTCCTCATTATAACAAACAATTATGTAAATAAGAGATTCATTGTGCAGTCAGTTTCATTTATTGTTACTGAACTCTTTGAGATCGCGATGAACTAAGATGAGTGAGATTTTTAGGGAGCTTTCTGTCATGAAAATCCTGCTTACGTAATCTGTTCAAATTAACAGTGGTTTGTGAACGCAGATGCTTTATTAAAGGGTTAGTTCACCCAAAAATGAAAATAATGTCATTATAAAAAGAATAAAATAAAATAATGAGTACAGGGGTTCAATATTAATATTATAAAGCGATGAGAATATTTTTTGTGCGCCAAAAAAACAAAATTGAAACGACTTTTCAACAATATAGTGATGGACGATTTCAAAACACTGCTTCGGAGCTTTACTAATCGAATCAGTGATTCAGATCTCCTATCAAACAGCCAAACTGCTGAAATCACGTGACTTTGGCGCTCCGAGTCACTAATTCAATTTGTAAAGCTCCGAAGCAGTGTTTTGAAATCGCCCATATAGATATTGTTGAATAAAATCGTTATTTTGTTTTTTTAAGACACTAAAATATTCTCGTGGCTTTATAATATTAATATTGAACCACTGTACTCACATGAACTGATTTAAATATGTTTTTAGTACATTAATGGATCTTGAGAGAGGAAATGTCATTGCTCAGGCCTCACTGAGCCATCGGATTTCATCAAAAATATCTTAATTTGTGTTCTGAAGATGAACGAAGGTCTTACGGGTGTGGAACGACATGAGGGTGAGTAATTAATGACATTATTTTCATTTTTGGGTGAACTAACCCTTTAACAAATAATTGATCAGCAGTGTTTATGTTGAGATGTGTAGGTTCTGCGGTGACAAGTAACTTAAAACTCTTTCAAGGAAATCTATTTAAATGTCTTTTTAAATGGGAATCACATCTCCTCACCCTGGAGTTGGTTCACCCTCCGCCTATGATCAAATAAATTCATATTTAATGCATTATTACACAAAACAGAACTTGAAACATAATTAAGCCTTATTTATAAATGACTATCACTCGGAGACCCGCCGCCTTCTACTATTTTAATGGTGAGGACACTCAAAGTCTTTGTTACACATCAATATGCTACATTTAGCACGCATCGTTTTTATTATTGTGCTCAAGGAATTAAAAAGCTTTTGCGCCTCGTAATTGCAAAGTATATCCTCCTGAGACCTAGAAAATAAAAGTTTTTGGAATTTAGTTTTTTTTTAACGTCATTATATTGTTTAGAGCATAAGAACCAAATCAAAAAATTTTTTTTTTTTTTTTAATTATATTTTATTCATATGTTATGCTATGTCCTCTGTAGTGGCCACCAGGACTAAGTTGTTTAAAAAATAACATGTATAGGCAAAAACAATGGGATTTTTTTTTAAATCACCAAATCAATTTTTAGGCTTCAGGACTGTTTTTAACCAAACTTTGTATAAAGATGATTCTCAACTATGTTATGACAGATAAAATAGTAATTCAATACAATGTATCTACGCTGTATCTAATTTGCATATTAATGTGTTCTTGGAGCAACATGTAATGAAAAAAGAAGTGTAATAATGGGAGTAACAATTGCCAACATTTTCATAATAATATCTAATAATTAATAGGAATATTGATATATAATTTCTTTCCATATTCACTATCTCCTAAAAAGCCTGATAAACATGATTTAAGTCCTCTACAGAGGTCACGTGTGAAATCAATGTCCTGCTTCATAACAGAAAGTCATATTTTGATTTGAAACCCCATAACATTTTCCTGAGATGTTGATTTATAACAAACAATTTGAAAATGAATCCGATTTAAATGATAATTACAAAATATTATTATATTTCCATAAGAGTGCTAATTTTCATTTTCAGTCATATTTAAAGACCAAGAAGGTGTTGTTGTCATGGCGAAACCAATAAAAATTTGATATCTCTGCAAAGCCATCCAGACTTCCAGACTTAAAACTGTGACATGAATGACGTCAGAGAAAATCACTAAAATATAGTGTCCACTGCAGAGGACAGAAGTCTATTCCCGGGTCAAAGGAGTACATAGGCATAATGCAAAAGAGTTTTTTTGGTGTAATTTGGTCTAATTAGGATGATCCTGTGTTTTGGTGTTAATATAATACTTCTATTTCATTAATAATAAATACGGGACGTTATTGTTTGATCATAAAAATGTGTGTCCCCCTATCAAAACGAAATGCCCTTCCCATTCCACATGTTCTGTCGACGGCCCTGAATTCAAATCATTCTGAATTTTTGCCATTTGTTTGAGGAAAGTAAAACAAATCTGTAACATTCATCAAGTTCACGGATCATTATGAGTCTAATACTCCCATTTTCCTGAGTGTTATGTCTAGTAAAAGAAATGCAAACATTTCAAAGTGATGAATGTTAAAATCCATGAGATTCTGGAAGTGTAAAGTCCATCACATCTCCTGTCCTGACCATGAAAAGCTGCTAAACTTCCAAAAGAAGTGCTTTGATGAAACACATTCATAGAAATTGTTCAGATTTGATTCGATGTCCAGGGTAAACTCACGGTCGTACCTCTCCGTGCGGGTGTTTTGGGAGCGGGGGTGAAGAGCCTCTTCACCATGGGAACGCTGTTCGTCCTTGAGGATGCGGGTCGAGATTGCGCCCCCTCCTGACTGCTGGCATAGGCGGCTTCCTCCTCCCTCTGTAACCTGACAGACACACAGCAGCTGAGCACAATCAACACAGCCGAAGGGACGCAGACGATGAGCCCTCACCACCGCTCACCTCTCGGCCAGGGCCCGGTCCTCCTCGATCTGCTTGGCTCTCGTACACTGGTTCTGCTCTCGCCAGCACTTGGAGCAGTGGCCCTGCCAGACGGCGTTACCGTAGAAACCGCATCCCCTCTTACACATGAGGTCAGACTGCTGGACGCTGAAGCCCCTGCGCACCGCCTGAGAGTTCATCACGCCTCGCTGAAACACACACAACAGTCCTGATGTAAATGACTGGTGTCAACATCTGTCATCACTTTTTAAATTTTTCCTCTCCACTGTTTTTTGGGAGAAAAATGATTCCGTCATGAAATGATTTTAAAACATCATTAGATATTTTAAATATAGACATTTACAAATATTTATGTTTTATACTTATTTAATATTTTACATAATGTAGGCCTACATATTAACTTATATTTGCATTCATTTAAATCTCATATTTAGCATAATGTGCATATTAAAGTTATATTTTTATTAATTTCTGTATTTACAACACTTGCAACATTTCATATTTGTTAGCTTATGTATTTCCATATTTTTACATTTAATTAATATTTGACAATTTACATAATATACATATTATTTTAAATTGTATAAGTTTATGTAGATATATTTTCATATTTATTTAATATTTTACATAATTTACGTATTAACTTTTATATTTAATATTTATTATTTAATA
>RJVU01026072.1:217490-243394 GCA_003731715.1 Anabarilius grahami
ACACACACACACACACACACACTCACACACACACTCACACAAACACACACACAAACACACACACACACACACACTCGGCGCTGCCATTCATCAAATCAAGAGTAATGCTATGATCATTTGTTCTCATCATGAAGTCATTATTCAGAAGCACAGTGTGTGAATACCATGATATAATGATCATAACACCATCTCTGTACCATGGTAAAACACAGTACTCTTGTGACAAGGATTAAACGAAAAGAAAGCCTCTCCAGAAAACTCTCGTGTATTTAGAGTGAAATAAATAACACTGAATTAACAGAAATACAATGTATGACAGTTCATAGCGAGATCTCCATGAGTGTTACTATAATAGCAATAATAATGTTCGGTCTTACGTGTGAAACTTGTAGAGCAGGTGTGAACACTGAAAATATATATTTCACACTTTCCAGCGAGCTTAACAGACCACGAATAACCAGTTTCTGCTCGTCATTGATGTTTTGATCAAATTTAGTTGTGTTGTTGACGGAAATCCCTTTACCACCGGAACCGACGTCAGCTTATGCGGCGCTTTAACTGCGCGCCAGTCGTCAAAATAAAAGTCCAGAACAAAATAAAAGTCCATCTAATCATATGTTATATATCTGGATCATGTAATTAGATTCTAAAAAAATTATTAGATTATATTACATTTAAAACACTAGTTATTTTTCTATTCATTATCGTTATTCTCACAAATGATTCAGAATTCTTTGATTATACTTCTTTGTTATATTTTAAATTTTCCTTTCTACTAAAGCCTGCTTCTTACAGTATTTCAGTGGAATTGCACACAGAGAACTGAGAGACACAGCGTTTGATGATGCATTTACAGACATCATTTCTCTTTTAACAAGTGTTTTCTCCTCCTGATGAACACATTTGAATTCTCTCTCAGCGAGTCGTTTCACCATTTATTACAGTCTCTGAAAGGCTTTTGTCTTTCAAACAAATTAAAATGCATTATCCCAAGCATACGAATGATGTTAATTAATAAATTAAATTACAGCTGACTATATAATGCGTAAGAAAACAAATTAGTGCATAATAAAACCCTTTTTAATGTAATTTCTTACACTTGAATAACTGTTAATTAATAAATATAATAGCCTATTAAGTGAATAATTGATTGTGAATGCATGTAGGGTAAGTGCAAATGTGTAAACTGAGCTATCAGGCTAATCGGGAATCTGTATCGCAGGATTTTGGTCCATCCTTAATTATCTTTAATACACTCTGTTAACTTTAGAAATTCATCTGGTCTGAAAGAAATATATATTTGAGTATCATCAGCATAGCTTAGGAAACTAATTCCATGTTTTCTAATAATATCTCAAAGGAAGAGCATGAAAACAGCAGAGGGCCTAAAACTGACCCTTGAGGCACTCCATACTTTATGCTGTGAGGTTACATGCTTCCTCATTTACACAGACAACATGTTAGAGGCCAGACCGGATCTAAACCATCTTAATGCCTGAAATATTGTGAAATGCAATTTTATGATTTTGTAATCTATATAAGAGTATGTCATGATCTATGGTGCTGAACGCACAAGTCTCTGTTATGACAGGGCCTAAACCTGACTGAAGTTCTTCATGCACGCTTTATTCTTCATATCTATAAGGACTTTCTGTGAGCAATATCTGATATTTTTCTACATACTCTACATTAAAGAGTTAGTTCACCCAAAAATGAAAATTCTGTCATTAATTACTCACCCTCATGTCGTTCCACACCCGTAAGACCTTCGTTCATCTTCAGAACACAAATTAAGATATTTTTGATGAAATCCGATGGCTCAGTGAGGCCTGAGCAATGACATTTCCTCTCTCAAGATCCATTAATGTACTAAAAACATATTTAAATCAGTTCATGTGAGTACAGTGGTTCAATATTAATATTATAAAGAGACGAGAATATTTTTGGTGCACCAAAAAAACAAAATAACGACTTATATAGTGATGGCCGATTTCAAAACACTGCTTCAGGAAGCTTCATGAATCAGTGTGTCGAATCATCGGTTCGGAGCGCCAAAGTCACGTGATTTCAGCAGTTTGACACGCGATCCGAATCATGATTCGACACAAAAGATTCATTACACTCCGAATCTTCCTGAAGCAGTGTTTTGAAATCGGCCATCACTAAATAAGTCGTTATTTAGTTTTTTTGGCGCACCAAAAATATTCTCGTCTCTTTATAATATTAATATTGAACCACTGTACTCACATGAACTCATTTAAATATGTTTTTAGTGCATTAATGGATCTTGAGAGAGGAAATGTCATTGCTCAGGCCTCACTGAGCCATCGGATTTCATCAAAAATATCTTAATTTGTGTTCTTACGGGTGTGGAACGACATGAGGGTGAGAAATAAATGACATTATTTTCATTTTTGGGTGAACTAACCCTTTAAGGCAGTTTGCACCAAGCACCAAAGCGACTTCTTTCCTTGTTTTCTCCAGTTCACAATGAGCTCGCTCTGGCCAAAACACACGAGAAGCTACATTTGTTAGTCATTTTTAGTCTTGTCTTATTTGAGAATAAAATAACATATTTGATTAAGTATAACATATATATATATACGTACAGCAAATTAGACTCAAAAGTAATTAAATATGTATTTTAATCACATCACATTTTATCAATTAATGTCATTACACAGACGAGGGTGAGATAACAGGCTGATAAAGGATGTGTAGAATGAAAGTACTGATGTGATTGAATGCTATAAATAAGTTACGTTAGCTCCTGATAGTCTTCTTATAGACGTATCTTGCATTTATAATAGTTTACCACATAAATCAAATGTATAAATGTCTTTTGATTCATGCTCAAGTAGTTTACTATGTAGGGTTTAAACAATATTTTTTACAGTTTATTCAGATACTCATTCACCTGTAAAAGCAGTCAGTCAGCGAGGCAGATTAGACCTTGAAGGTTTGTATCCTCCACTGCAGAAGCAGCTATAGGGGTTTCCGGGTCCGAGGGGAGAAGCTCGGTTTTCCCAGTGTTCTCTGGCTTCTGTGCTCCAGGTGGGCTTGAGATCCAGCTCATTATATTATGAGGGTCAGAAAGCAACCAATGCAAAATATATACAGTACGTTCATTAGTGACTCTTTTCAGAGAAGGGGTGACAAAAATCAAGACAGCAAATAGATCGAAGATTCAAAAGTTTATTTCACCCTTTTAAAAGAAAAAAAAGTGCATTTAATAAAAATATAAGATAATAAATCAACTTCAAACTTAGCTTGATCCCTCAGATGTCATTGGTGCCTGATGGAGTATAAGAGTACTGTACGCACCATCACAAAATATACAGAGAAATTATGGAATAAATCTAGTTACAGATGCTGAAATTTTAATCGTACATCCTGAATATATAGTCATAAAACTTCATTTTTAACGATACATTTGAATATATAGTTATAAATCCTGAATACATAATTATACATCACATTATCAATATTATAATGCCTTGAAACATAACACAAATAAAAAAAGGACTACTTTTAATCATAAAAGGTCAGAGATTTGTAAGTTACTTGTCTTTAAAATGAACATCGACATGTTTATGTCAAGTGCATCCACTCATTCAGGTTTGTGCTGAGGAGCCGAGACAGTTTCAGCGGGTAGTAGACCCTGCGTTCCATGCGGAAGGGCTCATCCCTATGCCCTAATCCCTTCAGAGGGTTTACCCTCCGGAGTGAGAGCTTCGAAGGGATGAAGGGTGTAGGGGTCAAAAAAACTCTTCTTTTGGAACGCACTTCTGCATCATCTTAACGAGACAATCAAGGAGGAGTAGATTGTGCAAGCTGCTCCCTTTGTTTAACGTTATTATATTTATTTATTTATTTTAGGTTTATCGCACCATGTATATTGTATCTATGTATTTTAAACATTTGAATGGACTGATAAAGGGAGCTGTAAAGTATTTTTGTTGAAGTACAATGTTGTTTTGACCATANCTGATGGAGTATAAGAGTACTGTACGCACCATCACAAAATATACATTCATATTAGAGAAATTATGGAATAAATCTAGTTACAGATGCTGAAATTTTAATCGTACATCCTGAATATATAGTCATAAAACTTAATTTATAGTGATACATATGAATATATAGTTATAAATCCTGAATACATAATTATACATCACATTATCAATATTATAATGCCTTGAAAGATAACACAAATAAAAAAAGGACTACTTTTAATCATAAAAGGTCAGAGATTTGTGAGTTATTTGTCTTTAAAATGACCATCAACATGTTTATGTCAAGTGCATCCACTCATTCAGGTTTGTGCTGAGGAGCCGAGACAGTTTCAGCGGGTAGTTTAGTGTTGTGGCAAGAGGGACACAATGGCCCTGTCCCAAATGGCACCCTAAACACTCGAGTCTGCACTTTTGTGGTGTAACTCTGCTTTGACTGTCGGGAGGAAGTCTGCTGCAGATCTCGCTTCAGTGTCGGCTCAACAAAAGTGTCCAAAACCTTAGTGGACATTATCGAGTGCACTCATTCAATCCCACAATGCACCGCAATAACTGGTGTACGCTCTATGACTAGAGAATACCCACAATGCACTGTGAGAGTCACGCGCTGAATGAATTCCCGCATCTCGCCAGAAGATGGCGCCCGCAGCTGAATCATTCCTTCAAGTGAACTGTATTAGTGAACTAATAGGGAATAGTATATAAGGGTATAGGGGGCGGTTTTGGATTTAGCCATGGACATACCAACCGGGAAATAATTTCAACAAAAAGAAAAAAAGAAGAAAAAACTCAGAAGCTTGAACGCATGATGCGCTTGAACAGACCTCATTGGTTCTTGCACATCACACGCACACTTGAACTTCTTTTCTTTTTAATTAATGGCGGTTGACAAACCCACCTGAAGGTGCATAGCGCCACCTACTGCATGACATAAAATAAACAATCAGTATTACCAATCAGTTAAAAAAAAATTTTAATCGGCCGAATACCAATCCTTGAGATCGGATCGGGACATCCCTTATCATTACCGTTAGGGAATCAGCACATCTACTGCATTACAAATTAATGAGCAAGTGACATATCAGTAGGATTTCAGTATAATAAACATTAAAATGTTAGTTTTTTTCAAAAAGGTGTCTGTTTGTTTTATTTCCCCATATCTTTTCAGATAACTGGTATCAATCTCAGACAGGTTTGTCAAAAAATGTCTATGTGGTGATTTTAATATGCTTAAAGTCAGCACCATTGCTGATCATTTTATGTTTGAAACTGCAGTGAAAAAAGACGCGGTTTGAAATCGCTGGTGTTTCTGACGTCACAAACTACCTCGTAACCAATCACAACAACGTGTAGGCAAGGGAATCTCGAAAGAAGCCAGGTTATCCCGGTATATTTTTCTGTTGATATGAAAAATTGCATAGATTTAGCAATATAGCGGGTGTATGATGAATATTACGATGCCTTTCTCCACTGATGTTCTGAGTTGTTGGAAGTGTTTGTAAGGATGATGATTGCTGTCTGACTCTCAGATGAGGAACGGGAACGGTGTGTGTAACATTTGCAACAATGCTGTAAAAAGCGATACCATTGTGAGTGTTTATCTCAGTAAGTTGACCGAGTGGATCTCTGAGCTGGCGTGAGCGAGTGGAGGCGGGGCTAATTATCATATTCATATATCCGCATATATCCAGGAAAGAAAACGTTTAAATATGTAATTTTGGTGATCAAAGATGAGTTTTAAGGGATAAAATTATTGACTACAGGGGGACTTTAAATAGTTTGTCAGGTCTTCTTTGGTAAATGCAAAAGAGGTTGTTCCACATTATTAAGCAAGTCACAGTTCTCATGCAATATGGGGAGGAAGAAAGATCTTTCTGATGATGAAAAGCATGAAATTGTGTAATGTCTTGCAAAAGGCGAAAACTGAATAGAGATGATCAAACTGTCAAAAGATTTGTGAGTGATTTAGAGCACAGAAAGACTCGGTCAGATAAAGGTCATTTAAGAAAATAAATCTGAATGAGTGGTGCGAGCCCCCTCCTTTTATGCCCATATGTCTGCATGCAAATTACTCTCGCCAAATCTCATTGGTCTTTTCTGAAGTATCAGAGGTGTTTGGGGCACTCAAGTGCGACCCCTAGTGTCACTACATCAACACAACGTCGAAGATAGGGAACTGGAGTTATACTTTTTTTTGAAAAAATGCAACAATTACAAGTTATTTTTCACAGAATAAAACAAACACAAATCTTTCTTTGCATTTCAAAGACTAGTGGTTTATTAATGATAACTGGACGTCTTTCTGATTGTCATTGTGGATGGAGAGAATATTTACTTCACAAGCCCTCAAAGTATCACAGTGACAGGCAATACCTTGAGTTTTGTCCAGGGGCACCTGTGCTTTTAACTTTGTATTTAAAAAAAAAAGTTCAACTATGAAAAGACTTCAATGACCAACAATAGCAGAGCAAAGGGCTGGAATACACTACATGACTTTAGCCTGGATTCGATGAGTAACACTAGTTGGCCTGCCGATTTTGGGCAGTCGGAGTTTCACAGAAAATGCTGTTGTAGTGTATGATTTTAGATTTAGAACATGTTTTGTTTTCATTTGTCATGCGTCTCCTCGTGTTTCTGTGTGAGTTTGTGTCTGGAATGACTTGACAGTCTGAGTCTGAGTGTATGATGCACTAGTTTTCCCTCTGCAAACATTTTGTGCAAGTATATGATGCCAAGTGTTTTAAAATCGGTTCAGATCTTGTAGTGCGTTCCAGCCATAACACATTGCAGTACCAGTGTCTTTATTATCCGGTCCAAACACATCGTGCTCGGTGTGTGTCGTTCAGGCCAACACACCACCAATGAGGAAAGCAACTACGACTGCAAGCAACACACAACAGATAATAATCATCATTTTCTTCTGTATTTGGAAGTTCAAGAAAAAAAAAAAGGTGTTCCAGGCAGCATAAAGAGTAGAAAAGAAAAGTTACTGTAATGACCCAGGCAGACATTTCATTGCATATTTAAAGATTCGTGGAGAGCAGTTTGAGTTTGATGTTGGAGTTTTTCATTAATTTATGACATGTTGTAGATGAATTTACAGATAATGGGACATCACACAGCTTATATGCTGATGGAATACAGTTATAATAAGTGTTGACTAATGTTAGAGAAAGCAGTAGTCAGCTCAACACTGCTCTCCACGATGGCATCGTTTTGAATGTAAGGAGTGTAGCAAGTGTGTGACACTGTTGATCCATCATCCCAGCTCTCTCCCCAATGGATTACAAACACGCCACAACACACTTAATGCATGCGGAGCAGACACAGTGATATAAAACACAACACAAACAGAGGTTGGGAGATAAATAGTGCCTATAAACAGTATTCACACTCAGTAGAATGTATGGAGCACCAAAAACATCTCTGGGGAAAGCAAGCGATTGATTTCTTATCAAAGCTAAAGTGAGATCATTTGTGTGTAATCCACTGATCGCAGTATAAATGCACCTCTATCTGGAAGCATTGAGGCAGAACATACAGTGTGTTCCTGGGACGTTTGTATTTAGGGGTTGGGAAGTCTTACGACATGAAGTGCATTCATTTCAAAGTCATTTTGCTCAGAGCAATACGGCGATGTACCTTTCCTACAAAAAATTCAGCAAGATTTTAACTCCACTTTTACAAAATGATGAAAAAAGTGCATTAGCTGTGTTTTTGCTTTTTATGTCTTTATTCAATTTATGAAGGTGCTGTAAATCGAATCATTATATATTCTATTGTAATTGTATATTTTCTATTGGATAACACTTAATTAATAGTGAATACATGTTCTCTATACTAATGACTTTTCCCTCAATAAACTCCTAATTTACTGCTTATTAATAGTTAGTAAGGTAGTTGCTAAGTTTAGGTACATTTACATTTACATTTATGCATTTGGCAGACGCTTTTATCCAAAGCGACTAACATTGCATTATACTATACATTTGTATCTGAGTATATGCAATCCCTGGGATCGAACCCATGACCTTGGCATTGCTGGTGCCACGCTCTAACCACTGAGCTACAGGAAAGACTCTAGGTATTGGGTAGGATTAAGAATGTAGAATATGATCATGTAGAATAAGGCATTAATATGTGCTTTATAAGTACTAATAAACAGCCAATATTCTAGTAATATGCATGATAATAAGCAACTAGTTAAAAGACTCTCCGTGTTTACTTCTGTATCACAGCATGATGTGTGCGATGCCAAATCTGTGATTTTCCAGCAATTGGGTTACTTTTTCACTGTTGCCGTGGGTTGTTTTGCAACTCCGTNGACATGAAGTGCATTCATTTCAAAGTCATTTTGCTCAGAGCAATACGGCGATGTACCTTTCAAAAAATTCAGCAAGATTTTAACTCCACTTTTACAAAATGATGAAAAAAGTGCATTAGTTGTGTTTTTGCTTTTTATGTCTTTATTCAATTTATGAAGGTGCTGTAAATCGAATCATTATATATTCTTTTGTAATTGTATATTTTCTATTGGATAACACTTTAGAGAACATGTATTCACTATTAATTATGACTTTTCCCTCAATAAACTCCTAATTTACTGCTTATTAATAGTTAGTAAGGTAGTTGCTAGGTTTAGGTATTGGGTAGGATTAAGAATGTAGAATATGATTATGCAGAATAAGGCATTAATATGTGCTTTATAGGTACTAATAAACAGACAATATTCTAGTAATATGCAGGATAATAAGCAACTAGTTAAAAGACTCTCCGTGTTTACTTCTGTATCACAGCATGATGTGTGCGATGCCAAATCTGTGATTTTCCAGCAATTGGGTTACTTTTTCACTGTTGCCGTGGGTTGTTTTGCAACTCCGTGGGTTGAAGCGACCGCAATATTTAACCCCCGGAAACTGATTTGTATCGAGATAGTCCACGGAACGCAATTGGGCTAGTTTTGGACTAGTTTTGAGAAGCAATTGAGTGGATTTTGTGGTAAAAATCTGGCAACCCCATTTGTATCGTTCTTTTGCACATGCAGGTCAGTTCAGAACCATGATCTGTTCACACTGGAAATCTGATATTCGACACATTTAAAACAACAATGTGAACAGCAATACAAAAAATTCAGATCTGAGCCTAAGTTCTAGGAAATAGCCACAAGGGGTTTTCCATCAGATCATTTTCCTGGTTGCATTCGCACCAGCAATAGGAACTCTGAAGCGACCGATAGCGGTGTCATTTAAGCGTGGTATTTACGGTGAAGCCGAGATCGGAGCTGTGTTTGTTGTGTGTCGTGGGTTTTGTGGTAACAGAGTTGGAATGTAAACGCATAATTTACGTGACTGAAAGAGCAAAAAGAGGGGCTAAAGAGACGAAATCGCCATGATAACTTGAAGTGTTAGATGTCCACTAAGCTGAGAAAAGAACACAACCCCGCAGACTAACTCTGTTTTCCATGTTCGTGAAGTTAATATGTTTACATGGCTTTATGAAAATGCTGGGTGCCGGTGTTTTTGCCTGCGTTTGGCCAATCAACAAACATTTATGTCACTGATAGTTCCTATAACGCTGGTTTATGCTGTGTTCCAGACAAGGATGGATGTGGGAATATCCCAAATTAAATGTCCCACTGCAGACCTCAGTGAGTTCCAGTCACTCATACGTCACATTCACGTACTTTCGCCATAGTTCTAGGAACTATGAATCTGTGACGTTAAGTGCGAAAGGTCGATAAAGAGAGCTATAGCATCCACACAGAATCACTGCACATGATTAATATGGCCATATCTACTGTAATAAATAATGACAAATTCCCAGAAAGTGAATACTTTTTCTAGGCACTGTACACCGTATCCCATCTCACAGTCCAGCTTTTTTCATCTTATTACACACTCAATCTGTACGTAATTTCCCAGCATGTCTGTGTCTTTGTTTATAACAAAATTCCCTGAATCTATTGGCTATATCACAAATAAGAGAAGATGAAAACAGATGGTCCTGAGTTCCTGCCTGTCAATAATGTCTGAGCACTATACAGGTGAGGTGTCTTGGTTAGCTCAATCCAATGGCTAGAGAGATGATGAGGATGAGAAGGCAGACGGACACACAGCCGCCTATCAGGATCAACTTCTGTGGAGGACATGGACAGAAAGCAGAGATCTTCACTTTAGCCCATCACTTTGTGATATCTTAGTGCTGAAAGGATTACAAAACCTTTGCTAATAATTAATAATCTTGAGTAATGAATGTCATTTCAGTTCTGCTTTCTGAGTATGAATTTTCATATGCAGTAAAAGACAACAATACTCAAGCACTGTAAAAGGTTTTGCCACAAACTCAACTGACTTCTCTCCTGTATGATTTCAGTCTCTTCAGATCTTACTGTACATGATTTATGAGCTTCTACAACCTTTGACCTCCTAACTGAACTCCTTTCCAGCATAATCAAAGTACTCTCTTAATATTCAAAGTGCAAACAGAGACCATATTTATTCATACAGAACTGAGAGATGGTTACAACTACACAGCCCAGCCTAAGATAGCTTTCAGAATGGGAGATATTTGCATGCACCAGTAAGCCTCTTTCAAACTGCGGGATATTGCAATCACGTTTTAATGCGTTTAATTGTTGTAGAATTTAATAATTCTACAACAAGCAAAACAAAAGTGGAGGCGCAATGTAAACGTAGCGGTGGCATATTCTATCCTAATTTCACCCTCACACTCCGTCATGGAAATATTGCGAGACAGCTTTTTACCTCAATGAGAAAACTCATCAAATTTTGATCTCACGAGATCCTGTCACACCCCTACCATTTACCATTCAGGTTTAGTTCACCCAGAAATGAAACTTTGGTCATCAATTATTCCCCCTCATGATGTTCAAAACCCTTTCCTTCTACAGTGGAACACAAGATGAGATGGAGGGATGCTGCCATTCACATTAAACACACATAAGTACTGGGACTGGTGAACCGCTGGTACTGGATCCAGTAGGACGTCACTTGGTCCTTAATCCAAGGCTACAGGCTGTTCTTGATGACTGGATTTTTCTTCTTCCTAGCAGAAAACCCAGGCTGAATCTCATCCTAGATTGGTAGGTGTATATGACTTTCTTCTTTCTGATGAACACAATTATATTAATAAATATCCTGACGCATCCGAGCTTTATAATGGCAGTGAATGGGAAACAACGAGTATGAAGATGAAGAAAGTGCACCTATCCATCATAAACATACTCAACACGGCTCCAGGGGGTTCATCATGGCCTTCTGAAGTGAAGTGATGCATTTGTGTAAAAAAAAATAAATAAATAAAAATCCATATTTAACAGGTTATGAAGTAAAATAACTAGCTTTTGCCAGACTGCCTTCCTTATTCAACTTACGAAGAAAGTGTAAAACTCAAAAACTTCAAAACGCTTACGCTACATCTTACACTTTTTTTGTACGTTGAATAAGGAAGGCAGTCTGGCAAAAGCTAGTTATTTTACTTTATAACTTGTTAAATATGGAAATTTTTCTTACACAAACGCATCCGGTTCACTGCCATTAAAAAGCTTGGATGCATCAGGATATATATCTCAGATTGTGTTCATCAGAAAGAAGAAAGTCATATACACCTAGGATGGCTTGAGGGGGAGTAAAGCTTGAGGTTATTTTCATTTGAAAGTGAACTAATCCTTTAAGGATGTTGGGGAACCCGGGGTAAGGCTGCTCCAGCCCTTCATAAGTTCTTGCTTAAATTGGAATGTAAAATCCACAATAGAGGCTTCGTACCTACTAGCTAGTTTGTAACTCTGTGCTTTATTTGGTTGCACCATTTGTTCTTTAGGCAGAACGTAGTGCATAGTCGCAAAATATGACGTTTACCCTCAATGATCCAAGAGCAGCCTTCAAATACATAGTTGAGCAGAACGGTGTGGATTTATTAGTGAGCTAGACACTAATCTGCTCGCAAATTACAGCCAGTCATCAAATTATTATCTTAAAGGCCCGTTCACACCAAGAACTAAAGTTAACAATAAAGATAAAAAGTTCTAAAAATCGTTCTAAATATAAAAGAATAGCAGAGTCCACACCACAGCTATAATGATAACGATACAGAAAAGCCATATTGTTGGGATCACTTTCAGAATGACTTTTTTCCAGCTGTTGAACAATAAAACACTGACAGCCAATCAGAATCCATTCTAATTTAAAATGGCAGATGACATTGTGGAGAAGTTAATCACTGAGGTCCAGAAAAATTCACTAAGCTTTTTAAATGTATTAATGGAATAACAGCTTACAGACCGATAAACAAAAATCTGTGAGACACAGATGATTGAGAAAACGGCATTAGAATAATGTTGACAGCACACAGACAAAGCTTCTCATAACAGTATAAGGAGTGGGAATGGAAAAAGGCAGGAAGTGAGAGGGATGTGCAAACGCTCATGCAGGACGGATGGCAGGCACTGACGTATCTTTCACTCACCCTTCGCGTATTACTCTGGTACTTTACAGCCTTTGTGGTGTCTCGCACTGCGTCCTTAATGTAATCCCCTGTACGCTCCACATTATACTCTATACGGTCTACCATCTCTCCCTGACCAGAACAGAAGATGGACGGCACCAGAGGAGGAGGAAAGAGAAAGAGAAAGTGATTTCAGAGGAGTTTAATGGATTGGTTGCTATATCTCACCGTCCTGCTAGTCTTCTGGACTTTGACAGCTGCTTTGGTTTCCTCTTTGGCCTTTTCCACATATTCCTGAGCATTGCAGACATTCTTCTCTATATTGTTTATTAACTCTCCCTAAAAGAAGACAGGGAAATATAGCTCACTAAACCACTGATTCATCAATATATTGGAGAGCAATGGCACACTGGTATGTATATTTAGCACTTTTCTGAAGATGCACAAAATAGGGTTTAAAACCAAGGGGTCAAGGTTTTGCCCCATTCGACCCTGCTGGCAGATGCTGTAATTACATTTAGCTGCAAACCAAATATTCCTCCAATGACTGCCAACCAAAAATATGTATAAACTTCAAAGGGGTCATTTAAAGGAAGTGCTTAAGTATTAAACTTCAAAGTAAATGTTATCTTTTATTTTCTGTTTATTTTATAATAGATTCTGCATTTTTGCAACCATGTTAACACAATTTTGCACCTGTCCTGTAATCAGTATCCCTGATTTATTTCAAACAATAAACATTAAATAAAATATAGAAAATGAACAGTTTATTAAAGTAGGCAAAAAAGGATAACACGACTAAAAGTTAAAAGGGTTGCTGATTTAGACACTCAGTAGGGGCTACAAATTTGGAACCTTTATGGGCTTGATATTTCATATAATTATGTTATATTACTTACATTCCTTTTTTTTATTAATAAAGTTAACTTTGGTAACCAGGTTACATGATTGAGCTTGATCAATTCAGTTCAATGTTGTAAAAGTTGACAGAATGAGGGTTTTTTTTTACAGACCTTTTATTCCCATCATGCTGTAGAAAGAGTCCAAACTGTCACTTCCAGTGTATAACAATTTAATGAAACTTTTGTAATAAAATTCATGTAAGGAGTATTACAGTACAGTATTTGCTGTCTTTCAAACCTTTGAATGAGGTTCATTGGCTGTCACGGTACCAAGCTGTAAATGCGTTTTTGCAGACTTACAGACTATTAACAGAGTACACAGCAAAATCCCCAGAGTTAAATCAACTCTGCTCAGAGTACATATGGTCCCTCTCTAAATAGTGTTAAAATAACAGTGAAGCAGAGTTAAATTTAATAAGATAATTAAGCAGTTAATTAAGTAATGATTGCACATTAGTGATGAACACCTGCTGTTAACAAGCAGAATCACTGAAGAAATGAGAAAAAACAAGAACTACAAGTGACTTAAGTCACAGCCTTATTAATTGCTTAATTATCTCATTAACTTTAACTATGCTTCAGTGTTACTTTAACACTATTTAGGGAGGGACCATATGTACTTTGAACAGAGTTGATTTAACTCTGGGGATTTTGCTGTGTATTGCACAAAAGAAGCAGACAAAGATGACATGATTGCAAAATACTCTCTCAAAAAACTGACCAATCCGAAGTACAGAGTTGGTAGAAGTTGGAAGAACTAGCTCAGCTCTGTGTGTCCTTGCAGCAAAGTAATCTTAAGGTCATTGACGCCCATTGCTTTGCCAGAGCTAAGATAGAAAAACTTCGATCTCAGTATCTCGAACAGCATGTTTATTGGAGCAACCGAGTGAATGAGCTGTTGGAAACAAGTGACTGTGAGGTAAATACAGCGGACATTATTCTGTTTGTCCATAAAGTCCAGTTACCATCTTGATGCTCGTTTTTCTGAAGGTGAGCTTAAAGAATGGTCTGCTTTTAGCCTAGAAACACTGGATTCAACAGTCGATTTTGATCATGGTACAGATGATGTAACAAGACTGACAGAGAAGTTGCAAGCTTTTCTAAAAGCATCAGCAATCAGCATTGAAGACATTTGCTGAGATGCAGGTCACAAGCAGGTCTACAACCACTGGATGCAATAAATGAAATAAATAACGACAGATGATAGTTTGTGTTCTGAGCAGTCAGAAGCCAAACCATCACTCCTTCGGCAGCTGTATTTGAAATCACAGCATGGTTGACTTTTTTTATATATAAACAAAAAGCAAGGTAACATCACACATATAATAGTGCTAAACTGTATCTGTACCAGATGTGAGCGGCGCATCACGAAGCATCAAAAACCAGAAACCATTATAATCAGTGATTCTGTCTACACTGACAACGAGATAGTAAACAGATGGCCTGTAGTGTACCTGAGGTAATACACACCATTGGAAATGCATGTCTACAAAGCCTTGTCTAGATTACCCAGGATAAGAAGTGCAATATATAATATTACAAAATATGCTTTTGCTACAAATACAAATTAAGTGAGCTACTCAAATCTTCCAAGTAAAGTAACAAAGAAAAAAAAGAAAAAAAACGATTTCTTTATATTACACTTATACACTTCTTTATGTTACAGCCTCAGTGATTCATTTTTATCAGGGTGAACAGCTCTACTCTCACCTGGCTTTCTACCAGCATGGCCATATCCGTGAACATATCATGCAGCTCACGGATGTTGTTCTCCAATTTGATGATTTCACTGTGTTGCGTCTCAATCTCATTCATGGCCTGTTCAGTGATGTTGCAGTCCATGATGATCTGTAGTGAAAATGAAAGACATTAGAAAGTTTTCCAACATAGTTTTCCACATGCATCAATCACGGGCTGGTTTACTGAGCGCAAAAATAACAACAAAAAACGTTCAGTATGTCGTTCGGAATATACAAACACATACAAAAGCGGTATTTTTCACATATTATGCCGAAATATCATGTCCGCAAATAGAGGTTGGACAGTACTGTGTGCAGACACAGATAAACAGAAGTGCTAATAACAATACATTACTACCGTTTCACTACAGTTGATGCGCTAAGCAGCCATATTGGATTATGAAGTTGGGGTTGTTGCGGACTTGAGGGGGCATTCACACTTCTAATTGACCCTTCGCAAAGATTCGCCCCTCTTAGTTACTGTTGCTTTGTCCGACAAGCCATGGCGCTGTCACGCCACACAGAGTGAAAAATACATCGCTGAGCAAAGAGGACACTGACAACACGTCGACAGACAAGACAGACCAGGTTACGATATTAAACAAAGTCCCAGCTTTCAAACTGTGTAGTTTTTTAAGAAATTCAAACAATAAAAACCGTTTTGTGGCTCTTTAATGTGTCGTGTCATATTGCTGTAGCGATTCAGCTCAAGCGGCTCGTGAACCGATCATCTCTTCCTACTAGTTCATTTATAGAATCAAATAAACATGAATGAACATCAGAAGGAATGTTGTTTAAAACGCGGAAAGATGTCAGTACACATCCTTTTTCAAGTTCAAGTCCACCGAGGTTAATCTTCTAACTCCTGACTGCTTTGTCGGACAAAATGGCGCATTCAGCGTTATGATTGGTTAGATCGCTTGTCAATCAAACTGCCGGCGAAGAGTTAATTACAAATGGAATGCACCATGAGATAAGAAAGACATCAAGTGAAAGTGAAGTGACATGTGGCCAAGTATGGTGACCCATACTCGGAATTTGTGCTCTGCATTTAACCCATCCTAGTGCACACACACAGCAGTGAACACACACACACCGTGAACACACACCTGGAGCAGTGGGCAGCCATTGCTGCGGCGCCCGGGGAGCAGTTGGGGGTACGGTGCCTTGCTCAAGGGTCTCACCTCAGTCGTGGTATTGAGGGTGGGGAGAGCGCTGGANCTGTGTAGTTTTTTAAGAAATTCAAGCAATAAAAAACGTTTTGTGGCTCTTTAATGTGTCGTGACATATCGCTGTAGCGCTTCAGCTCAAGCGGCTCGTGAACCGATCATCTCTTCCTACTAGTTCATTTATAGCATCAAATAAACATGAATGAACATCAGAAGGAATGTTGTTTCAAACGCGGAAAGACGTCAATACACATCCTTTTTCAAGTTCAAGTCCACCGAGGTTAATCTTCTAACTCCTGACTGCTTTGTCGGACAAAATGGCGCATTCAGCGTTATGATTGGTTAGATCGCTTGTCAATCAAACTCCTGGCGAAGGGTCAATTACAAATGGAATGCACCATGAGATAAGAAAGACATCAACCACAGCCTTAGACTGAGAAACTATAACTTTGTAAAATGTTTTAGTACATGTTTCTCTTTCTGTTTCTTTAAAGTTTAAAAAGGCACATTTTTACTGTGCTAATATATTACTTTTAACGATGCTGTATCCACTCACCCCTGAAGTGAAGATGGGATTGTCACTTTCTAACACACTCTCCAACTCCTCATTTGTTGTATTTCTTCCCGCTACACAGAAAAAATAACATGATATTAATAGCAAAAGGCACAAAGCAGCATAGGTTTACATTTTTGTAAAATTATACAATGATGTAAAGTGATACAATGACAAACATACAATGTATATTCGATTTTTGCATTGAGAGATTTATTAACTCCTTTAGAAAGATATCAAAGACAACACAAACAACCATGATGGAGGTCTTCTTTGTCCTTTACTGGGTGTCACTTCTCTCAGGACTACAGTATGACGCAGGGGTTGATGGGTAAATGTAGTTCTATAATGACAACTCTCAAAATAGTTTTAGCATGTTAATGAATATGGAAATGTTAACGTATTTGGTCTTGGTAGACTATGGGCCCTATCATACACCCAGCACAATGTGACGCCAGGTGCGACGCAAGTGTTTTTTGCTAGTTTAAGCCCAACACAGTTATCATTTTCATGTCCAGCCCCACATTGTTTAAGTAGCAAATGCACTCGCGCCCATCTGTTCGCCCACGGGCGTGCTGGTCTGAAAACGAGGTGTGTTCAGGTGCATTGTTGGCGTGTTGCTATTTTGAGGCAACTAAAAACGACTGCGCCATTGACCAACTGAAACCTGCTCTAAAGTCAATGGCGCAGTATTTATTTATTTGTTATTTAAAGAGCTTGTTAGTAATATGTGCCTATAGGTGGGTGCACGCAGCTGTGAGCATGTAAGATATGCTGCTGCATAAATAGACATACATATAAATACCCCAACAAACCAGGAACAAGAAGAATGCCATTAAAATGCATGACTTTAACAAATTATATCACATTGCAAGCTGCTAGAGATGGATAAAACTACCCCCAGCAACCACCTGAGCAAGTATGCAGTCTGTTTAAATGATCAATCTGACTAAACATTACCAGATTAAACTCTAAAAACTAAAAATCAAGCGCATACATAAATGAATTGTTCAAAATATGATAACATGCATTTAGAAAACAGGGTACATTTTCATTTCATGTCAACTTTTCGAAAACTGTTGTTACACACACCTGTTATTTCACTTTGGAAGATATTTAAGCATCCCCTGGGGTCAAATAAATTACCATAAATACGATAATGTAATTCTGCCATAGCAACTTCAATCACTTGCATCTTATGCATTGTATTCCTTTATCCATTCATGGTATTCATTTACTAATTGTCTTCATTGTGTTAATAATTGGTAAAGAGAAATTCCTTAGCTGGTGCCCTGAGATAAAAGTAGGGAGGGATCATCTGACACCCTCACATTCAAGTGACGTGTGACCAAAACTCACAACATAATTTGGTGCCTTGTGTGAAAATCACTCCAATGGGAACATCAAGCTAACCGTACTGTGAGGTCATGATCAGTGTTTCCAGGCAAAGGTCAGATGACACAAAAATCACAACAACGAATGGAGTAAATGTGTGTCTAAGACTGTAATTATGGCTAATTACCCCAAAAAAACATCTCCTGCTGAAACTGCTGCACTTTTTGAAATGACAATAGAGAATCACTAGCCTGAAACAGTGAGGTGACATACACCATTGTTCAATCTTGACAATCTGTAATTAGTAGCTCACCGAGTTAATAATGAACAGTGTGACGGGATCACAGATCTCAGATTTGATTACATGCTGAATACACTAAATACAGAGTGTGTATCGAGTGTGGGGCGACCCAGCTGGCCAGTCTTACTACATTGTCCTGGATTGCAAACAAAAGTGGTTTTTCACCCAAACTGGCAGGATGATTATGGTTCCAGCCTGAAGCCGATGACACAGAAAGGCCCAGCAGACAGATGGGGGTCAGCTGTGGAAAACTGTCGAGGAACAGAAGTCGGCTATATATATTAGCGGTGTGATGAGATCTTGTGCCTTGAGATCTCGCAAGATTAAAATGTGACATGATTTCTTGTCAAGGTGAAAGGCTGTCTCGTGATATTGCCATGATGGAGCGTGAAGGTGAAATTAGGATAGAATCTGCCACCGCTTTTTAGAAAAATAAAAAAGCATTTAATTAAGTTGGATAACAGTCGCTTCAGTCCCATCCAGCTCATCCAACACGAGCTGCAGAGTTGTACGCAGTGCAGCAGGAATCAGAGCTCACGTGATGAGAGTAAGTGACGAGATGACCGACTTGTAGAATGTGCACTCAGCACCACCGCTCCCAATTCACAGAGAACACGTGATAGCGAAAGCAAAAGTAAAATGCGAGCGTGCTTTCAAACGTGATTGCCCCAATTCAAAAGTGGCTCCCTGATGCATGCAAATATCTCCCAATATGAAAGCTGTCTTAGGCTGGGCTGTGTAGTTGTAACCGTCTCTTAGCACTGTATCATGATTGAAGAAATGTTTTTGAGGAGGCACTTCCTCCCTTGCGTTCTCAGAGAAAACAAACAAGGCTTACACGTGTATGTGAGTGTGTGTGTGTTTACTCACTAATCTCCAGCTGTCTCTGTATCCGTCTTTTACAGCGTTCCCTGTAATCTGATTGTGTTGCATTATACTCAGACATCGCCTCCACAAATTTACGTGACAAGGTGGAGTGCTGAAAAACAGAGACCTCTTGTAATAATGTAGTCAAAACAACATGTATCTGCCAGTCATCACTGACGTGTTGGCATGGAGACTCTCACCTGTGTTTTCCGTATCCTCAGATCAGCTGACGGGTGTTCACTTTTTAATGCCTCCTCCTGCTCTATGGTCCGCTGGATATCTTTAAAAAAGAGGAGTCATTCCTGAGGTTACTTATTTACTAACTCTAGATAAACAAACTTATTTCAAATCCCTCTGGAATATGTGATTGTGTGTACTGCTATCAGTGTCATGATGTTGTGAGAGAGGCGTATCAAATGCCCCACAATCGCTTCATCGCTTTATGGAACGATAGTGAATGAGAGTGAACGCTCTCTATTTCCAATGCCAAAAAGCTCATTCATGTGCTCATGACTCAAGACTAGATTACTGTAATGCACTACTTGGAGAATGTCCTGCAGAGATATTAAATTAGCTGCTGCATATTGAACCAGCTGAAGCTTGAGTGCTCAGTAGAACCAAGAAATATGATCATATCAGCTGAGTTTATTGTCACTACACCTACTACGTTTCATACACATTACAAAATTCTGCTAATTACTTATAAAGCTTTAAGTGGGACTTGAACAGGAGGGGTTATATTGGTGCTGTGTCCCGGATGGGAGTGAGGTTTATGGGACGTAGGCTGGTAAGGGACATGTCAGAGGAACCGGGTCACGGCACCAATTTAACCCCTCCACTTATCCGTTACACTATCACACTACAGTCCATCAAATTCTTTGCAATCACAAAATGATGGCCAGTTAATGATGGCTAGAATATCAGAAAATCTACAACAGGGGTAGATCCTTTTCCTGTCTGGCTCATTAACTCAGAAATCCCTGTTTGGGATTCGAGTTTAAGTTTGAACTAAAGACTCATCTCTTGAGTCAGCTTGTGAGGTTTAGGCAAGTGTTGTGTGTGACTGACAGGTGAAGAGAGAGTGCACTGAAGTCATGTGGTACAGTAATTGTTTCTCTGATGCTTCTGACTATAGCTGCAGTTTAAATATCTGTGTTGTTGAGGATGAAGGACTCACTCTTTAACTTGGAGCGCACTTTATTGGCCAAGTTCTTGATATCTGTCATCAACTCCTCCAACTCTGCTTTCGTTTCTGTTAGAAAATAAATGAGAGAGACACAGAATGTTTACATGCACATCATTTCTGATCTCCAATATTCCTGTATTCACACATTATTTTCCAACTCTTCTCTTCTAGAAACACTGAAGATGTCCATTTAATGCCAGAGGTGTAAAGTCCAGGTTCAGAAAGTAAAAGTCCTCTTCAGTATTTTGTTTTAATCACCTGGATTTGCTAATTAGCACAGTTTTTCAGCCAGGAGGTAGAACTAATGAGTGAAATCAGCTGACTGAGGCAATGGGTGGAATAAACATATGGCGGGACTTTTACTTTCTGACCCCTGGACTTTACACCTCTGTTTAATACAATTCACTTTTAGAAATCTTGTACAGTCTTTTAATGCAGTGTTTCCCAACCCTGTTCCTGGAGGCACACCAAAACTACACACTCTTCGAACTCTTTCTAAACAAAACACTTGATTCAACCCATCAGTTTGTTAGTAGAGACTCCGAGACCAGAAATAGTTGGGTCAGTTAAGGGAGACATCCAACATTTTTTTGTGTTTTGGGTTTATGTGTAGTTCCCCTTGTGCTCCGTCCATTTATGTGGTTTTTAACTCGCTAGCGCCACCTAACGGTGTGAATGTGACTTCATTTTGTTGCATTTCAGGTATAACTTCTAGTTGCAATGTGCTATTTTGCATGTCATGTGTCTTGTGTTCACACAAACATATGAAGAAAAAAATGACTAATTAATCACTTTTTTTGTAATTAATTGCATTAAAGGTTTTAATACTTTCCCATTTATTCTCCAAAATAAGGTAGAAACAACATAAAGACAGTATATTTTAAATATTTCTTTAAAGGCATCTTTTTACTAAGCACTATGAATGAAGGCCAGTGTCACTGACACTAATACTGATACTGATCTCTGCCATACAATAATCCTAAAATGTGCAGAAACACAGTAGCACACACACAAATAATTTTAAAATAATGTTGTATCTAACAAAATAATTAATTATTAAATAAAAAAAATAGATCAATAAAATATAGCTATTATCAGGGTTCAAGTGTTTTAAGGCCTTTAAGCCAATGCGTAAAAAAGTATTGTTTTATTCAGCAAGCATGTAACCAGTTAAATCATAGAAGGAAAAGACAATTTACAGCCAATACAGGCAATTTGTTATAGGAAATATGGTTTTTCCATAAAAGTTTGCATGCTTCTTTAGAGTCATATGCTGCATGTGCTCACCTTATTTTTCACCTAAAGTTCTGAGTTTTCAATTAGGAGTTATAGGCTTTTTTGAGAACCTGGCCATGACTGTTTCCTAAATGACCCTGTTATAGCTACCCTAAGGATAAAGTTCAACAAAGATCGAGCCCATAGACAGGTGTTCCGAGTTTGGTGAAAATATCTCATTCCGTTCACGAGTTATAGCCATTTAAGTAAAAGTGGCTCCACCAACTTTGAACGTTTTGGGGCCCCTTAGCGACTGTGAATCAGAATTTCAACTTTTTTTTGATAACTATTGACAATCAGACTCCAAAACAAATCCAAAACATCTGAAATTTCGCAACGACGAGCAAATTCAAGGCATGCATTTTGTCCATCTTGGGGATTCCAATGGTATAAGACACTTGAGCCTACGCCAAGCGGTTCAGGAGTTATGAGCCTTTTCGTACTTTTGACCGCTGTAGCGCCCCTGTCAGGCCGATTGGGGCGAGTCTTGGTGACGTTGTAGACGGTGTGATTACTACCAGCCCTCAAAGTTTCAAGTCTCTACGACTTACGGTTTGGTCTGCCCGATCACTTTTAGGGGAGAATGCTGATCTTTGGAAAATTTAACAATGACAATATGGTTTCAGTGCTACAAGCTTGAACCCCTAATAAACTGATAAATTATTGAAATGAAATACACATATTTTATGTGCACTGTTGGTGTGCCTCCAGGAACAAGACTGGGAAACTCTGATTTAATAAACTTAATTGTCATGAGAGAGAATGAGATTAAGTAAGTGCCCCTCAATGTTTGTACAGAATTTCCCTTTTGGACCAAAAATGTCCCTAAGCGCCACTCAACTCAAGAGGTCTGACAGCATTCACTCTGCACACGGATGCGGTCCGGCAGGACATCTCTTCCACACCCTCAAAATGAACATGCGATGACAAAAAATGTAGTATTGACAAAAAAAGCCCTGACGAAGGCCTGTGTGCCAAAATGCGTTGGCAAAATAAAGTTTTGAAACATAACTACAGTTTCATAGCTTTTTGTTTATTTTTGACAAAATTTTTGATTAAATTCCACTGTCTGTTTTTCACAGTCAACATATTACTTTCTGGCCTGGGTAAAATAAGGAAAACCAAAGAAAAAGGTGACATAACGGATGGCACTCGTCTCATTGTGGAGGTGTAAAAACAGCGTTCTGTATAGCCAGATTAAAATGCAAAAGAAAATGCATGTTTAATTGAATGGTAAATTTGAATTTAAAATCATTGTGATGTTATCTTTTAACATAAGAGAAGTACCATATGTTTAAATGTTTAGCCACTTGCTTGAACTTCTTTATATATAAATCTATATAGAAGAAATGAATGGAATAATACATTGTTTATTTATATATACATACATACTTTTAATCTGAGGGTCCCTGTTCGGGCGAACGAGCCTCTTTTTGTGTAGTGGTACGTTTTGCTGTTGAGTTCTTGCCAATCTACCCTGGTGAAAGAGAAATGGCATGCCCCATCTGCAGAGTTTGTAGTCGTGGCCGAGTGGTTAAGGCGATGGACTCGAAATCCATTGGGGTCCCCCCGCGTAGGTTCGAACCCTGCCGACTACGTTGACAGATTGATTTAGGTGTAACCTTCTGGAGTCCTTGCTAGAACTTTACAAAAGGAAAAAAGCAAGTGTTGCAATATTACCCTTGAAAAGAGTTATGTTGGTTGGAAACAGCTTTCTCTGCATTGTAAAAATGACAAGGCCCCTTTGCATTCAGGGACGTATCGGGGAGGCTCCACTGAGGGCAGGCCGGTAGATCGCTGTGATCGTATAGTGGTTAGTACTCTGCGTTGTGGCCGCAGCAACCCCGGTTTGAATCCGGGTCCCGGCAAGTTTTTCTGGGTGCCATTGAAATTGGTCTCCATGTTGCCACGTCTCCTCACCCTGTCCTTCAGCCCCCTGTTTTGTGACTTTTTGAGTGAATTGCCACTGGGACCTTATGTGAGTGCCCGAGCTCTCAGGTTTGAACCCTTAGACAAAGACTGAAAACGAAACCCTCCTATTTAGTTTCTTCTGTTTGCGTGTAATCTGTAGCCATGTTGCTTCAGAGAGAATATGGTGCTGGTGGTGTATTTTCTAATCGCTAGGTGTCGGTACACTCGCTGGCTGTTACCGAGAGTGCAGTGGACTTGCTATTTGCTCCAAAGAACTGCGCCTTTGACGCAAGTTTACAATAATTATAAGCGCGCCGCAAGTCAACGCGTCAAAGCATGTAAAGATGCTTTCCAGACAAGAAGCAGTGAGCTTTGGTTCTTTGTCCTAGCATTATTGGCATTTGATTATTATTATTATTAGTCTAATATACTGCATTCTCACTCATTCGCAAAATATTTTTTTGACATATCAGACATTTTGACGGGCGTTCAGAATCGTGGAAGAAAGAAACGCGATGCCTGGGAGAATCTGTTTTTCTTCCGCCAATGCTATTCATTTTGCTGTGCGTTCCCACCCAGCACTCACGCGTCGCGATCAAGAGCCCGGATAGCTCAGTCGGTAGAGCATCAGACTTTTAATCTGAGGGTCCAGGGTTCAAGTCCCTGTTCGGGCGAACGAGCCCCCTTTTGTTTAGCGGTATGTTTTGCTGTTGACTTCTTTCCGTTCTACCCTGTCCTGGCATGCCCGCTTTGTACAGGTTGTAGTCGTGGCCGAGTGGTTAAGGCGATGGACTAGAAATCCATTGGGGTCTCCCCGCGCAGGTTCGAATCCTGCCGACTACGTTGACAGCTTTCTTTAGGTTGCGACCTTCTGGAGGCCTTGCTAGAACTTTACAAAAAGAAAAAAGCAACTGTTGCAATATTACCCTTGAAAAGAGTAATGTTGGTAGGAATCAGTTTTCTCTGCAAGTTAAAGATGACAAGGCCCCTTTGTATCAAGCTGCTTTCCAGAAAAGAAGCAGTGAGTTTTTGTTTCCTTTTCCTAGCATTATTGTCGTTTGATTATTATTATGAGTCTAATATGCTGCATTCTCACTCATTCGCAAATATATTTTGACATATGAGGCGTTTTGACGGCCGTTCTGAATCGTGGATGCTATTCAATTCGCTGTGCGTTCCCACGCAGCACGCAAGTGTCACGACCAAGAGCCCGGATAGCTCAGTCGGTAGAGCATCAGACTTTTAATCTGAGGGTCCAGGGTTCAAGTCCCTGTTCGGGCAAACGAGCCTCTTTTTGTGTAGCGGTAAGTTTTGCTGTTGAGTTCTTGCCAATCTACCCTGGTGAAAGAGAAATGGCATGCCCCATCTGCAGAGTTTGTAGTCGTGGCCGAGTGGTTAAGGCGATGGACTCGAAATCCATTGGGGTCCCCCCGCGCAGGTTCGAACCCTACCGACTACGTTGACAGATTGATTTTGGTGTAACCTTCTGGAGTCCTTGCTAGAACTTTACAAAAGGAAAAAAGCAACTGTTGCAATATTACCCTTGAAAAGAGTTATGTTGGTTGGAAACAGCTTTCTCTGCATTGTAAAAATGACAAGGGCCCCTTTGCATTCAGGGACGTATCGGGGAGGCTCCACTGAGGGCAGGCCGGTAGCTCGCCGTGATCATATAGTGGTTAGTACTCTGCGTTGTGGCTGCAGCAACGCCGGTTCGAATCCGAGTCCCGGCAAGTTTTTCTGGGTGCCATTGAAATTGGTCTCCATGTTGCCACGTCTCCTCACCCTGTCCTTCAGCCCCCTGTTTTGTGACTTTTTGAGTGAATTGCCACTGGGACCTTATGTGAGAGCACGAGCTCTCAGGTTTGAACCCTTAGACAAAGACTGAAAACAAAACCCTCCTATTTAGTTTCTTCCGTTTGCGTGTAATCTGTAGCCATGTTGCTTCAGAGAGAATATGGTGCTGGTGGTGTATTTTCTAATCGCTAGGTGTCGATACACTCGCTGGCTGTTACCTACAGTGCAGTGGACTTGCTATTTGCTCCAAAGAACTGCGCCTTTGACGCAAGTTTACATTAATTATAAGCGCGCCGCAAGTCAAAGCGTCAAAGCATATAAAGATGCTTTCCAGACAAGAAGCAGTGAGCTTTGGTTCTTTGTCCTAGCATTATTGGCATTTGATTATTATTATTA